>JAJDFF020000219.1:0-56258 GCA_021527025.2 Geoglossum cookeanum | reverse complement strand
AGGGGTTCGCGAGCCGCGAACCTTGGCAATTCGAGCAAGGCTCACTCCGTGGTCCGAGCTCTCGTAGCTCCGTTACATTTTAGTTTCCATAGGTATATGTAGAAATACTGTTGAGTTAGCAGTAGCAGCACACAAGACATGGTAAATAATATAATTAACTAGAACAGAGTCTTAATTGATGAACTAATTGAAGTAACTACCAAATGCTAAACAAGGATTCTAAGCCTGTATTTACTCTAACATAATATGAAGAGGGGTTTATTAAACTAAAGTAAGTTCTCTAAAATAATAGCAAAGCTATTATATACTTTTTCTAGTACTTGAACTAATTTACTTTTAGATATCCAATATAGCTGAACTCATATATTATATATATAAGCTAGAGATTACTAGAGTGTATCACAGCAAGACTATGATAAACTCCTGAATTCTGTATGAATATAGCCAGGTTCAGTATAAGTGTATTGTTGAATAATATATTAAGGGAAAAATTCAGATGACCAGTTTATCAATAACTGAATGATATTCTTCCAACCATCGTCTCTTAGTAAAGTATAAGATTGCAGTTATAGTTACAGTCTGGTAGTGTTTTTAAGTTACTGTTCAAGGGAGGTGTTGAATTGGGGGGGTCCTATACAGTAGTAGGCCCGAATCTACAAACTCAGAATCGTTGTGTTCCCCTGAAGCACTCGTCATATATGTGCTATCTATCTATACAACTGTCTGTCTCGTAAACATATAGCAAGCATACCGATAGAATTGGGGGATCACTCACAGTATTCTATCTAGACTTTAGGGGAGATAGATACAAACGAGCTCCTCGTCAGACCGTCTCTCTAAACATAGCAGCGAGTTGGGTGCGGGTGCGGGTGCGGGTGAGCAATCACCCTGTTGAGCACTTGGCTCGGGCGAGCATAATAGAGCGGCATTGCTCACCCTCCAAATTAGGGTGGGCTCGCCGCAGTTTGACATTTCACGATGAGTTTCAGCCATGCCCTTTGAATGCGAATTGAACCGAAACGCACAGCAAGCTTCTTGAGTATGCGTGAAGCGCGCCCGTTCAGAAGCCAAAGTCCCAAAATTCAGCAGGCTGGTTGTCTCGGCGGTGTCTATGTTCTAAGCTACATCCCAATATATAGTTCTGCTCCATGCAGGCGAAGCCTCACACTAGGTCCCAGCTCTCAGTGACTGACCCTAAAAAATAAAATGAAAAAGAAGATATCACCGTATCACAAAAGAAGAACTTGATGTTATGACATGGTAGACAGCCTATACAGGGTAGCTAGCCGTCAGAATCAGCGGGGGTATAGTCCAGAAAACATTCGTCTGACGCCAATAAATATCTGTCCCCTTTCTACCAGTATCGCGCACAAATAGTCCAAAATGGCAAAATATTAGATAAGCAATGGCCACCTCCAGCATCTATCCATAAGAATCCCAGACGCCACACCGAACTCCCTTTCTCGATATGTTTTTATTGGGGGCAATTCAAAGTATATATCGAAGAGCCACGAGACGCGACAGAGCCTTCTGGGAAAGTAGCCAAGCCAGTTTTTTGATCGGCGTATAAAGTTACAATCATGGGTCATCGCCGCTACTGCTTCCACTGCTGAAGTAGCTCTGGTCGATCTTTAGGATCCATTCGATCTTCTCGCGCTCGCTCCGAGCAGCGAAGAGATACGTATTCTGCGGTGCATAAATTGCAAACACGTTGGGTCGGCGAAGTAGCATAGCGATCTGCGGTTGGTGGTCGATACGGGAATTAGTGAGATTAATGGCGTTGAGCTCATCACCATCGGGCACGGAATGGACGTGCAAATACGGCCGGCGGAGCTCGATATATCGTCGCGCCCAACGCGAGTTTGTCTCGTCCGGAGCGAGGAGGTAGCCAGCCTTGAGGACGGAAGTGCTGATAGAACTATCAGTATCGGCTACGGCTTGAGGATGAGAATATACGTACCTCTTTGCAACGTGCTGAACCTCAGCAACCAATCTTGGTGGCTGGGCCTCAGCAGAATCTGCAAATGCAGCACCATCCTGCGGTGGCTCCGTATTCTGCTTCGCTAAAATAACCTCGCCGGGATCTTTCTTCGAGGTCCAGAGATGGACGAATTTCTGCAAGATCTGCCCTTGCCGTTCGCTATGTTGAGATCCCTCCGGGGTAGACATGCCATTAGAGGCTGTCAATACCCTGCTACTAAGCACACCTCTGATAGTCTCAATGTCGGTGACCCGTCGCCTGCGTCTTCGGGCACCAATGTAATCTCTAACCAACGAAACGCCCCTAGGTGTCCAGCCAATCAACAACTCTTCACCTTTCACATAGTCGTACTGCGTGTTCATGCGCCATAGGTCGACGGCTCTTTTTGCTGATGTTGGTCGAATGACCAAGGAGAAAACACCTACGGTGGAGTGTACGACCCGCGTCGGGTTCCATAGCTGCATGAATCTTGACGTGTATCGAACGTAGGTTCTGGGCTGTACCTGGGCATTTAGCGGAAGCGTGAAGACCATAGGCTCTGTGAGTCTCCCAGAGGTCACATTCCAAGAAAGTGACATTTTCACGCGGTATTTGTCTGCTGTTGCACGATCGAGGAGCAATGACTTGTGAAGGCTCGAGTCCCATTGCCCGATGACTACTACATTGCTCGTGCCGTCGGCATTTTTCTGGATGGTGGGCTCGCTAGTGAGCTTTAGTAGGACATCTGGCGTTGGCGAACAGAGGTCTGGAATTTTACCGCATGGATCCACTAGGCGTACTTGGCCAACTCGTGCTGCAGAAACATCCTGCCACCGCAGCGTATCGCCCGAGCTGTTGGTGAGGCTGATTAGAATTCTCCGTTGCAAGCCTTGGTGAAGCTGGAAGATGCCTGGATCCAGGTTGTTGTTTTGGACAACTTCAACGGGCAGATACTCTCCACCCTCCGAAAGCTCTAATATCTGTACTCGGGCAAAGACATCGTGTTTTTCTTCGGTATAGAACTCAGTCTCCGGTATACGAGCATTTCTCCTATTCTTTATGAGGGGCTGTGATGTGTCTCTCATATCATCCCAGCTAAGAAGCTTATCTAGATGCATGCGCGTAACCTTGGCGAAGATTGACACTCGCAAACTGGAGCTTCTGGGACTGCTCTGAGGCAGGCTCATGCTGTGGACGCTCTCAAACCGGACTGGCCATTCATCGAAATTACTTATCATCTGGGTGGTAGTAGCACCACCTTCTTCAGATATCCCGGGAATGAAGAGTTGTGCGTGGACCGAAGTACCCTCGCGCTCAGCAAAACCGTACAGGTCGTGCATAACCACGTTGAACTTGATGGTTGACGAAGGTGCCTGCGCCGAAGAAGGCTCGAGGGAAAGCCTGACTACACCAATCACATTGGATGTGTAGGGGCAAATAACGTCGAGCGAAAAGTCTTGTACCCTCGATTCGAAGACAGCAGTCAATGGGATGTCCGCATCGCCAACAAGAGAGTACTTGGGAAGGCAAGGTTCGGAGAAAGGGTTGCCTAGGCGGAGGTGCTGGACGTACTCAGGCCGGTCCATATATTGGTAGGACTGTCGCATCAACCCTACACGTGCATGTAACTTCTGCAACGACCATAGGTGGATCACACCGTTCTTAAAGTCCATGACTCTCACGCCAACACATGGCTTTGGTGCAACCTCTAGCGCCTCGTCGTCTTCCCCGGAAATACCGTTGAGAACAAGATCGTACGAAGAAGCGAACGTATGACCAACGTCCACGATGGTGAACTGGAAAGCCACGCTCTTCTCCATTTCCTGACTCATTACTTGTGCCTCCTTTAGTGTTGCTGCATGTTGCAAAATTGCCTCAGCCATATGAACGTATTTTCGCTGTCGCCAATGCCTAATTGCAGACCTTGCGATGCACATCTCCCTTTCTGTAAGCTCGTCGACCCCACCAGCGCTTTTCTTAGGCGAGAGAGATATCTGTTCGATTCGGCTTTCGAATTCTTGTTTCTGTTGATCCAGTTGCCTTTGGAACTCTTCCTTGGCCGCTTTGAGGCTTTCCTCCATCCTCGTTTTCTCCGCACGAATCTCTTCGATCTCCATATTGGCAGCCTCTGCTGACTTTAGTTTCTCTTGATATTCTTCCTTCTGCTTGTCGAGTTGATTCTGCATATCCTCTCGCACAAGCCGTAACCTCTCATCTAATTCGCCTGTTTGTGGGGTTGAGGGCAGAGTTAGGGCTGTATCTAGCGAAAAGTTATCTATGGTTCCAGAGGACATGTATTTTTCTCGAATCGGGTAAGAAGTAACGGATTCCATGTCGTCTTCCGTATCTAGGCCCATCCTGCTCTCAGGTCGCCCTCTCCGCACAGCACGTGCCCGCTGTACGTCCTCAAATAGATTATCCAACTCATCATCCGTCAAGGTAGATATCTTCTGGTCCGTCCCCAAGATGGCAGTCGCGGCTTCTCTCCTTGCGAAGGCCCAGTCTGAATCACGTCCAGTTCTCTGCATCGGCATTGGCGAGTCAGGCCTGCTGTTTTCTCCGCCGAAGTCGGATTCAGCCCTGCTGTCCGATCTCTCATGTCCGACATTGTATCTTGGCACCGGTGAGCCTAGCTGCCCTGACGTGACTGAATGCCTAAGTAAGCTTTGCTCGGCACGCTCTGCTCGGGCTTCCTGTGGGTGGTTGAAGCGGAAGATATGAAAGTCCCCGAGTATAATACGAAATCCACTCCTTAGGCGCTTAGGTCTATCAATCCGAAGACCGTTCACCATTACCCCTGCGCCCTCCTTGGGGACCACAGTAACAACACCATCTACATTCTCGAAAGTGCAATGGTCGTGAAGGATTTTCGTCCCATTAAGCCGAATCTCGGATGTTGTTGCTGTTTCCACATTACCAACAGTCGTTGTACCAGGCTTTAGATTGTAGACTAGACACTCAGCTAGCAACGGGTCATCGCTCAAGTTGACCAAGTGCGGCATCTTCTTTGGTGTATGTAGCCCAACAAAGCCCTTTTCGATACTAATACCCAGTTCTTCTAGCGCAGCTTCACGTTCCTTGTGAATCTGTTCAGTCTTCTGCAGCTTTTCTTCCCATGTCTGATTGAGGTCCTTGTACAATTTCTCTGATTGATTAAGCTGCTCGGCAATCTCCGCTTTTGAGACCTTCTTGACTGTACCGTCCGGTGTCGTTATTGTGACGAATTGCTTCTCAAGAGGAGTGTCCGGGGCATAGACCTCCTCTCCGCCTAAACCACCAACTCCACCTCCACCAGTGAGTTTAGACCTCAGCTGAGCCAATTCCTCCTTAAGCTCTCGGATCATTCGAGCGTTAGGATCCTCATTGACAACGGCGTGGTTCTTGATTCGTTTAGCAGAGTCGGCGTATCGGAGCGTAGAGAGTGTTTCTTCAAAATTAATATCTGCCGGGGATATGGCAGCTATCATCGCCGTCATGCTGTTGCCCCCTAACGAATCCTTCAGGAGCCAGGTCAAGACGGAATCTCGATACGGAACCATGGACGGGTTTTTCTTCTTCCCCATCGATAGATCCGCCAGAGCAGCAATGACACGACCAAGGGTTGAAAGCGACCTGTTGATTTCAGCACCCTCCTTCAGTCTGGCCCCTGTGGCTCCAGTTGACGTGGCTCTCTCGGAACCTGCCAAATCGACCAGACTAATTCTAGACACCTTTTCCGTATCCATTCTAGTCTCAATGTCGTGTCGTTTTTGGCTCAAAGTCAGGGTGAATACAGCATGTGATCGACTTGAAGTTTCGTTCATGTTCGTGGCCGCGACCGTCCTAGCCTTGTTCCCTTCATCCATCAAATTCTCGATCTCACTGAACGACCTGACCACTAGCTTTGCAAGGTCTTCGACGTACGGCCCTGTCGAGGGATGTTCTCGAACCTTTAGATTTCCCTTTGTCGAAGGGTTCAAGAGGTCGCGAACCCTCTCATTATATATTTCGAGATATGATACCTCGACAGTGCAGCCGAGATTCTTGTCCGTCTGGAGCTCTGTAATACGGTTAAACATGTCCTGGCAAATTTTCGGTATGACTCCAGCCTCTTCCCCATATCCCATCATCGAATATGACTTTCCCGATCCGGTCTGTCCGTACGCAAAAATGCAATTGTTGTACCCTTGGAAGGCATTGTCCAGTAGCGGTTTCCCCAGATCTGCAAATAGATTGTCTTGTCCAGCATAATTAGGATCAGCCCGGCTGAAACTCCAGTAGCTCTTGTCGAAAGCAAACGTCTTTGCCCCATCGCCCCCCTTGCTGCCTTTTGCTCCTCGTAAACGCTCTTCGGCTTCTGACGGCGGGATGAGTATTGTCTGGGTGTCTTTCATCTGGACAATACATTTTGCATTGCGATCGAGCTCTATAGAGGAAGATACAGCTGTGTCAGTCGTTGTGCAGGATTGAACATGATCTTGTAACAGCAGAGCAGAATGCACCTCTTCCGTTAAATGGCCTCACCCTTACCACCACCTTGATATTCCCCCCGCCCCCTGGGGCCATGACGGGCTCACAGGGACAAATATCAAGGCCGACCGTAGTATACCGACGTCCAGGCCAGCGCAGGGTAGCGTCTACACGTCAAGTGTCAAGAAAAGAGGATGTTGAATCAAAGCAAAGCGTGTGGAAATGTTTTTGGTGAGACGCGATGAGCGCCCGAGATTCGTCGAGAAGTTCTTACACGCGCGTTTTCGACTTTCCAATGCCTGACGGGGGTTCATCCCAGCGTCACCACGTGATTTGCTGAACCCGGTTCACGTTGAGTCGCCATCTGGACCACACCCACATCGCCCCATCGCGCATCACCAGATTCATCTCGTCCCATATCCACAGAACCCGCGGCAGAATTGCATGTAGATAGAGGGTAGAGGGCAGTCGGGCATGATTCATTCCTGGCGCAATTCAGCCGTTTTTGCGGTCATAGGCATCGTATTCTGTTACTACCTTAGTGATACATGTCCGTACAGCCAGCCGATGCTCCTGTCTGTTTCCTTCGCAATGAGATGCTAAACCCAAACGGACCAAACGAATTCAAATCTCAGTGAGAGAGAAAGACGATAATACCACTTGCTTGCCCTGACCGGCCCCCACGGTCAACCAGAATCAAGAGACCCCAAGGGAACCGTGTTAAAGATGGCTCGTTTGGAAAATATCTTGTGAACAGGGAACATGTTCCCCCCCACCCCTTTTCTATCTCTTCCTCTCCCACACACACACACACACACACACACACAAATATACACACACATACGCAATATCAAGTATGGTATTTTTACTCACTCAACCAACCCTCAGGCCCCGTTGGCACTTCCACAGAAAACAGTTCAACAAGATCACAAGGAAAGACATAGTTCAAAAAAGACCGTTGACACCGCTTTTGCCCGGCGACGGGTTCCATCTAGATTGAGGAAAATCGTGAAGAGAAGACTTGAAGTGCGCACTCAACCTAGGAGCTAGAGGGGTATATGTGTGAACTTTGGGTGCCAAAGGGCTAAACAAGAAAATGAGCAGTATCTTGGTACGCCCTCAGCTACGGAACTCTTTTTCCGACACAAAATCCCTTTGTGACAATGGAATCATAGTGACTATTAGTGAAGTCGATAACGTCATGTAAGTGTGTGTGTGTATGTGTGTGTATGTGTGTGCGTGTGGTGTGTGTGTGCGTGTATGTATGTATGTATGTGTTAAGGAGAGATCGAGGGTATAGCAGGAACGTAGATCGGAGAGGTGGACAAGGGCCCAGAAGGCGCTTCGGCCCAGAGAGTGCCCCCATCCCTGGAGAGATACCTGGCCCCATGCATTCAACGCCTTTCCCTTCATCCTGTACAGAGACTGCTGGATGACGCTGGGGTCAAAGCAAAGCAAAGGAAAGAAAAAAAAACACAAAGAAATTCATGAAGTAGATGGGGTGAGTAGTATTACTCGAAGAAAGTATTAACTCCGCTTCCAGTAGGCCAATCTTTTCCTAATCACCAAACTGACAATTTCCGAAATAACCTTTCGCTGGCTCATAGCAATTTCATATCATCATAAAAAGAGAAAAAGTAACAAAAGAAGGATGGAAAAGAAAACTGCATGCATTTTGGCCAGAAAATAGAGGGTTGGAAACCAAGTCTTCATCTTGCACTGGAGCATGCGACATCTAACCATCGTCTCCATCATCCTCATCTTCTAGATCTTCACTCTCCTCAGCACTAGAGCTCCTCCGCGGTTGCCCACCACCAATACCTAGAGTGTTCCCACTCACTTTAGATCTCTTGATGGGAGTCGCCGTGTCAGGAACCATTGCGCTAGCTTTCCGTTTGTTCGATCCCCCGGTAGAGCTCGCTGCGTTTTGGTGGGTGTTGTTCTTTGCTGGCGTCTGTGTAGCATTCGCGTTCTCTTTATCCCCCGAGTGGTCACCACCACCCTCAGCGTTCTTCTGTCGCTCCATCTCTGCCACTTCATCAGCAGTCAGGAACCGTCCACCAGGACCCCTGGGCCTTCTCATGGCATGGTTGTGTCTTGATTCATGGAGGTAAGGTTTCCGTCCCTTTGATGTCAAACGGAGGGCTTCCTCAAGTCTCTGACGCGCAACTCTTCTTTTTAGAATACGGTGGAACTGCTTCGCGTTGACGTAGAGGGGCGATTCTTCTGCACCACCCGCAACGATCTCGGGAGACTGTTGATGCTGTTGAACGGGAGGCTGAGGGGCAGGCGGCATTTGAGGAGGTACCGAGGCTCGAGCAGGACCCGCGGCGTGGTTCATAGCTTGCGAGTTCTGCATGCCCGGGCTTCCGATTTGTTGACTCATTCTCCGGTTGCCGGGTATCTGCTGTTGCGCCTGAACTTGGGACGGGAGATTTTGTTGTCCAACCATTTGGCCCTGCACCTGTTGGGGAGAACGTTGCCCCCGCTCCTGCTTGATGCCTTTTGCAGGAGATGCTCTGGCCTCCTGCGCTAGGGCCGTAGGAAGGCCTCCTTCACCGGGTAGTGGATAGTATCCTTGGCCGGAAGCGGCTGCTGTTGCCATCGCTGCCGCCTGTGCAGGAGAGACGCCATACTGGGCGTGTATGCTCTGAGGGCCAACACCGTATGCCTGAGGGTAAGATATTTGCTGGTGCAATGGGTGGGTCGGTTGGTTTTGTGCTGCTTGGAGGGAATGTGTCTGGGATGGCAGTATTGGTGATGCTTGACCGTGAGCGGTATGTGAGTGAAGTTGAGCTTGCGCGGGCGGTGGTGAGGTAATAGATACGCCCCCCGGGACGGAGTTCTGTGACGTGGAAGGGTATGCGCCCTGTAGATGAGGAGGGTGTTGCGCATGCTGGGCAGCTTGCGGGTGAAACTGTTGCGCGTAATCCATCATGGGTGATGATTTAAAGATGGAAGGTAGAGTCTGGGACTGGAGGCGGGCTGGCGTAGGCCGGTGTGAAATGTCTGAGGGTGTGGCAAGAGCAAGAGTGATACAGGTAGCGTCCCGCTATCGCTCACTGCTGCCTGCCTCAAGCCGTAATAACGTGCTTTGTAAATGATCTTCCGGTTCTTTGCAGAGCAAACACGGGATCTTCGGGTGGAGGAGGGTAGTTCGAACGCCCGAACGCGAGCGCGAGCGCAAGAAATCAGGGTTTCCGGCGGGGGTTTGATACTCGAGGGCGAGAGACTTGTTCCTGTTATGAGAATGCTTATTATGTATTGGCGGGTTGATCGGTACCTGGCCGCTTATCGGGCGAGTTCTTTGCGCTGTATCTGATCCTCTAAGAAGCTAAGGATAGCTTCAAGCTCAGCTTTTGTATGTTCCCGATCCTATTTGTGCTGATGCTCAAAGGCGGAGCTCACGGCAAATCCAGCGAATGGAACTTTGGGAGGTTAAACGCGGCTTGCTGCAGCCTTACTGTCGAGTTAGCCCTTGTACTGCCCACAAGACTAGTCGGAGGCGATAGTCCAATATGCCAAAAGTACGGAAACCCCGATGGGTACTTACAATGTAGAGTCTTGGAATTCTGCGAAAAGCGTTCGCTTCCCCCAACAGGCTTACCTTTCACCACTTTGCGTAGAGGCTCCACGCGCGCACGTCTCTGTTTTCCGCAAGAATTGGGCCTCCAAAGTGGTGGCTTAGTTCACTGCAGATTGGCGTCACTTCCAAGGTGGTGGGTTGATGAGTTGTCAACTGAGGCGAGCTTTGCGCAAAACGCACAGCTCATGCAGGCTGATGATGACGACGAGAGCGGCGCCCTGTGGGAACGGTCTCGGAGTTACTAGACTCCTGACGCCTCGCAAGTCCTCTTTTTCTATGAGGCGGTGCTGCGCTTCGTCCGTTCGATCTCAACGATCTCGAATATTGACCCCAGACGTGAGAGGTACACAATGACCCGGGAATTTTAAACCGCCGATTGATCAAAGGGCTCTGGATGCGCTGATTCGATTAAGTCAGATTTCCTGCGATATAACTTGTCAGGATCCCTTGCCACAACAAAAGAGGAAGACAATTGGAGGTTGGGTAAGTCAAAGTTTGGCGACGATTGGAGTTGGTTGATGCGCTGGCAACGCGGAAGTTCATGCAAGACCACACATACCTTGTCGATCAGCTCACCGCCGCAAAAGTAACACCCTATTTCTGTCTAGCCCAACTGTGACGTTGATATTTGTGTTCTTTTGGGGCGATCGCGGACGTGTGGGCCTCTGGCCAGGACCGAAAATGGATGAGGTTGGGAGCAAGAGAAAAAAATTTCTTTGCTTTCTCTCGCGTCTCTCTCTAGAGTGCGATCTGGGTGTATCCCGTGTTCCCGGCGCATAAAGCCACGCAGATTTTTTCCAGAGGGGCGAGGATTGGGCGTGCAGAAACTGAAGCGCCTGTCAGCGGCAATTTGCTCGCGGCGGCCGTCACCGGCGCGTCCAAGTAGCGTGGACAGTGGGTTGTTGCGATGGGGGAGGGGGGGGGGTGGAACCTTTCGGCGAAGGTATCTCGAAGTCGCGCGCGCTGTAATTGACACAGGACAGGACGGGTAGCCGGTGCAGCAGTGGTAAAACGTTAACTGTAGCGATTGCCTATGACTGGGCAGGAAGGGTTGACAGGATCGCAAGGAATAAACCCCAGCCCTATGGCTCGCAGACAATTGCAGTCACGAGTTCTGTTGGAGGGTGAGAATGATTCGAAGAAAATGAAGATTGGGATTTCTTCGTGATAGCGTGCACTGGGCCGAAGCGAGTCCCGCGCTGCAGAATCGACGTCGGTTGATACGACAAAATTCTCTGGAGGCGAGGCTCAAATCTATATCCGAATGCAGGAGGGAGAGCTGGATGATTGGTCCGACTCCGGGATGGAGATGGAGATAGACTCTGGATTGGTGGTTGGGTGTGATGAGTGGAGGACGCGGGACCAGGACTTGAAAGGCGCGAGCGAGGGTTCTGTCCAACGATGATTGGCGACCGAGGCGGAGAAACCAACAAACCCGAGACAAACCGGGCTGAGCGAGGACGACTGAAACGCAATCGGACGTGCACGACGGATGGGGAGTACGTGGGTCTAAGTAAGGTGTACTTTGGGCGAACAGTGCAACCAGAAGGAGGAAATCGGCAAGTAGAATAAAAAGGCTGGGAGAGAGAGAGAGTGAGAGAGAGTGGCACACGAAGGCGCGGCGCGTGTGTGGGGGGGGGTGGGAGTAGGTAGTAGTGGGCGAGGAGAAGACGGGGAAAAAAATAAAAAACTTCACCAGTGAGCGCGCGAAAGTCGGTGAGACGGTCAGCCAGCACACGGCGGCGAGCAGCAGCAGCGTTTGATGATTTTGCACTCTGGGGCAGGCAGCAGCACTCGAAAAAGCCGGATTATTCAACTTTAATAATTGCGGGGGCTGGTTTTTGGCGGCGTGCGATTGGCTGTTTTCTGCCTTTTCCAATTTTGCAAATTGTCGGAAATTCGGATTCTCTGGCCACTCAACACTCTCTCACTCGCCCGGTCGCACGTGCTGGGTCTGCCTGTTGCTGCGAAGCGTGATGAGCGGTACTCCGGGCAGGGCGTGGATTGGCAGCGGAGGTCTGGCGATGGTTTGGGTGGTTTGGCACCAGCCATCGCACGGGGGCCGGACGGGCTTCAAGAGGCTGAGGGCAGCAGCCTGTACGACATTGATGTCTATCTATGGACGGCCTCAGCGCCTTGGCTCTCTGCTCCGTATTGCTACAAAGTATCCAGCGTCCAGTAGAGCATCCGCCGTCCGGCCTCTGAGAGCGATCAACTGTGTTTTCCGTCTCATTGTCTCATGGCAGATCGAGCACGCGAGCCCTGTAAAGTGGGCATCGGAGATTGCGGCGTCGGGGGCTGTCCACTCCGGAGCACTGTGTCTGCGACTCCGTATTCTACGAACGTAGCACGTCCAGGCTTGCGTCTGGATTGCGTCTGGATTGCGTCTGCGATGAGAGTGTCCTCCTGCGCTTCTCGTATGGACCTGGAAAAGTAAATCTGAGGTTGAAACATTTCCCCAATGCGCCGCGACAGAGTTTCGGCGAATTGTAGTGCGTAAGTCGACATTCACGCTCTGATTCGGCGGCTAGCAGCCAGTGAGGCACCCAGGTCTACGCGCCCAAGCCCAAACCATCTCGCAACCTCCTCCATGACGACCATCCGATGATCACTTGAGGACATCACTCCCTCTGAGGACGGATCACACATCGCACACTGCACATCGCATATCGCACAGTCCCATTGTGACCTGATCCACAGCACGGACGTATATTGTACATGTACCGTAGTAGTAGGGTAGACAGGTAGGCACTCCGTACAGCGGGCACTACTCACCCACACCCCCCTTCTCCAGGATGCCAGTGGCGGCCCAGTTTCTCCACCGCCGCCGCCGCCGCCGCCTGTTTGCACCTGGTCTGGCTGCGACGCCCTTCAAATCTCCACTGATCTTCGCCGGTCACTTTTGGATTTGAGCTCGGATCACTTGTCACGGACATATCCGCGCCGTGCAGAGCGGCAACACGCAGGGGAAAGTCACGGCCATCCCTGGATCGTCTGGATCGTCTGGATCGTCTGGATCGTGCGCGGCATGTTCTGCAGCACGCCAGTCTCCTCCTGTCTCCTCCTGTCTCTTCCTGTCTCCTCCTCCTCCTGTCTGTCTCCTCCTGTCCCTTCCTGCCGTCTGCTCTGCCCTCCGCTCTCGGCCCCAGCACTTGGGATCTCGCAGATGCACGATATCTAGATGTCCTGCTTTGCCGATCCCCAGACTGCCATGCCATGCTCTGGACTGCGACTGCTGCTGCCTCTCAATCTCGCTTCGGTATGCCTGATCTGTTCCAGAATACCAGGCCCCTTTTGGGGAAGGCCCAAGTTGCCGCTTCCTTTTGCGTCGTGCAGCCTCTTCTGACTTCGAGAAACCTCCCGAAAGCATATTGTCCTGCGCATCCCGGCTGCCTCCCTCTGCCGCGTTTGCAGCCAGAGCCCCCCCCGGTAGCGCTGACTACTAGTGCATGTACTCTCTGTACGGAGCGTGAGGGCTGACATCACCTATTCCGATCTATAGATTAATTTCCTGACCCGTCTGCGTACTACTCGTGTGTGTATGTGCAACCAAGATATCAATTTAGGACTTAAAATTGCGTCAAATGACCATCTTGACCCGACGGCTGACCCCCACATGCCTATACGATGTGCCGCCACAGGGACATTCTTGGATTCCGGATCAATGTCCTCCGTACGGAGTAGTATACGGAGTAGTAGAATCCTCGAGCGTAGCGCAGCCAGTATTCCGTTGCACGGCGGCCGCCATGCTAGCTACCCGAAAGGCCTCGCTCGTTACACGCAAAAAACTCCTCGGGTAACGCAAAGCGCTACATCTTGGTATCGCCATGGATTGTGGTAGTTTTCTGATCAGTACTAGTCCAGGATGCGCTGTTGCTACCATATGCTGAAGACAATTGGTACGGAGTACCTGCTCTCGAGTATAAGAGCCGTCCAGGGTCCCGCCGACGCAATACCCAGCCCGGGGCATCCCAGAGGCGATACTCTCTGTTCTGGCTCTATCCACAATCATGGTGTCACGGGAGAGCTCAACTACGGACAGAGCCTAAATAGTTGGTCCAACCGGGGGATTAACCGCCAAATACCCCATTTTTCCAGTATGCCGTATAACAGTCTGTCTACGGGATCCAATCGAGGCAACATGTCTCCTGGTGAAGATGATCTTAGGGACACATACGTTCATTAACTACTAAACCTGACAAATGTACAACAGAGATGGATGCCATAGGGTCATGAGAACCGTTACAATCGGCCTGAGCCTAAGGTGGTCCTGTTGGGACGTTCCACAAGACAGTTCACCCGTCTGTCGGTAACAGCATTGTATCTGGAATCTGCCACTCCATCACGTCCTCTGCAGAATCAAGCAGCTAGGGTACCAACTTCTTTAAACCCTTGTCTCCGTACGATCCAACCCAAGGGAAAGCATTCAGGGTCTCCCTGTACCAGAGTTAGGAATCTTTTGGCGGCCCAGCGAAGCTAAACACAAGCCTTACATTGATAGGTGATACTAACCGCGAACTTGTCCACAAGACTAGAAGCCTAATTTTCGGCGAGACAGTCCCCACTCTCCTACCACACCGCTATCAATTCAGCTATGCCACTACCATTTCTGGCATTGCCGCTATCAATACTAGGCCCGCCTGTGTGGCTCACCTTGAGTATACTCGGTCGTTAGATCTGGACGTCCTGCATTACTTGGCCTGGTCCTTTTGTTTGTGCTATGAGAATGCCGGCGGTTCGCATCTCAAGTACTAAGGTAGTGCTCGAGTGGTGCCCCCTGAAGTGGCGGTCATATGTATCCTTCCAACAGATACACACGTATCGATCGTGCGAGACGCCACTGGCGTCGCTTCTGGGTTTGTCCGACAGGCACCAACTTCGATTCTAATATAGAAAGCTTTGCGGTATCCAATTTATAGCGGCTCGCATCTCACGGCCGAGATGAATGGCTCGGAGGCCCGCCATACCCAGTTATATTCCCTTATCGTCTGTGAGCTGCTTTATACCGACGTTTCCGCAGGGCAATCGAATGATAACGGATGTTATTGTTGTGCCTTGTAGTGCCTAATAATCCTAAACCCTCGGCGAAAGGCGACTACAGGTGACAGTAACCTCGCCGCCTTAGGTACCAGGGAGCGAATCCTTTCTCCACAGACAGAGCTAACGGTCTTAGTTACGGGGTGTGGCATGGGATGTCCGTTATGTGAACACATTGCGGGAGAGAGACAGAGGGACGCACCAAGAAGTCGTCATTGAGTACATCCGCTTAGACTGAGGAATGTCGAAGGCATTAGCGTCTAGTAGATGGGGGTATTCTGCGATGAGATAGTTAGCACTATGGCGTAAAGCGAGAAAGAGGGCGTTGCCGAGGGAGAGGTTAACACAGCCCCCCCGCGAATGAACGAAGAGATCGATGGCATAGCTTGTTGAGTTCTAAGGTTAGAAGGGGAAGAGTGAGGGAGTGCCCTCTGTACGGCGAGTAGAGGAGAGCGCCTTATCTCCATGCTCTTCACATTAGCCCGTGTTATTCTCACCCAGCCTTGCAGACTTTTCTAGCTTGAGAAGCTTCAATATTCATATATTTATATAACTAGAAACAAGAGTTGTGCTAACTACAAATGGCCCGAGGGCCTGTAGGTCGCCGGTTATTCGACCCAGAGCTCTCGAAGAAGCCTAGGATCGATGACAGCCAGCGACCAAATTGATCTCACGAAACCTAATCGCGAAGTTACTCCGGACTTCGGACGGAACTCGATTTCTGGGATGTGCTGGGCAAGGCAACCCGTCGGGAGATCCCACAGATCCTCCTCATTGACAACCCCCAGCCCTGGAAACCATGCGACCGCGAGCTGGGGATAGGAGAATAATGGGGTACTCACTTCATTTTGATCCGGGCTAATCCTGGAGGAATCCCCGGGAGGATTTGTTGACCTAGTATTCCTCCACCGTCCCCGACGGCCGCCCTGTTGAGGGCTGGCGGTCATGTGGAGCTTCAGCACCGTCCGGTGGATCCCCCCCAAATCCTCCACTCCCATATCCTCCCCCTTCCCAACCCGGAACTCGGCAACCAGCGAGGTCCGGACACCTCATGCACGGGGCATGGTCGGATGGTGTGTGATGAGAAAAGAGAAAAGAAAGGAAGGAAAGGAGGAGGAGGAGCGGGTTTATATAGACAAGGTCGAGGAGGGTAATGGGCTGTGAATTCACTTGAAGTGAATGAGTTGTAGAAGTTGTGAAAGCGAATGAGTTGTGGAAGTGAACACTAGAGGCATAACTCCAGCCCATCACACAACTATGCAGGAATATAAACATTATTCAGAGACGCGTCAGAGTATCCCATACCGGGCTTTCCACACTACCATAACACTCACTTCAAACTCACCTAGTCCTCCGCGCGACCAATATCCCTCCTCTCTTCTCTCAACACCGAAAAACGCGCACCACCTACTTGTTGAGACAGATGGCGCAAGAGAAGCTCATCACCATCGAGGGATCAACGCTCTCTCTCATCCATCCAGGCCACGAAACACACTACCAATCTCACAGCTTACAACAACTACTACTACTACTTCTACTCCTAGTCTACCAAACACACACGTTACACACACAACCCATCAAGGCACACGAAAGCGCGCCCTTTTTTTTTTTAATTTCCCAGCGCGACCCAGAAGAAAAAAAAACTTGGTCAAACTTTATCCAAAGTAGTTAATTTAATGGATAAGGCTCTTCAGCGATGAAACCCATTCACTATGTTGCGCTTTTTTCCCCCGGAAAGAGAGAGAGAGAGAGAGAGGGAAAAGAAAAAAAAAGGGATATATATATATATATATTTTCGCCCCTTTAGAAAAACAATGCAATATATATACATGTTACTCTCTTCGTTTTAGTCATTCAATAGAGACTCCCGATTAAAAAAAAAAAAAAAAAAACTCCTCTGCACCAAAAGAACACACAAAACCCATTGTAGCAAGCAAAGTGAGACAATGCGAGGAGACTCCTGGGAAGCCCAGCGATAAGGAAAAATCCGCAGTAGTAGTTTTTTTTTGTAGTAGTAGTAGGGCTCTAGAAGAAAATCCAGCGACGAGATGAAACCCGAAAGGTGATGCACACTATGCACGTACTCCCCCCAACAACCCCAGCTCCTAAACCTAAATTACATCCCCACCTTCCCTACTCACTCGTTTCACTTCCTTTTCCTCAAAATTCGTTTCCCAGCCGCTGGAACCTCAACAGCCGCTGCAGAGGCGGCCTTCCTCGCAGCCGCGGTAAGTCCACCGGCCTTCCCAACAGCCGCCTTAACTTTCCCCTCCGCCTTCTGCGCTGGTGCCACAGCTCTTCCTTTGAATCGCGTAACTACTGTTCCGGTGGTTGAAACAGATGCATGGCTACTGTTACTAGCCGCCCGGCCGCGCCCCGTGACACCCGCTGTGGCATTTGATTTGGCTGCTTGGGCAGCAATGCGTTTAGCCCTCCCGGTGGGAGCAGGAGCGGCGGCAGTGGCAGGTGTGATCTTGCGGGTTGCAGCGGTGCGGGCGGATTTTATTTTCTCTACCATTCCAGCTACAACACCTGTGGGTATGGAAGAAGTGGCGTTGGAAGTAGTAGAGACAAGGGTTGGAGGATGAGGCTTTAAAGGCGAGACGGGGCGTGCGATGTTAGATTTCGCAGGGGAGGTAGTGGGGCGGACTGGAGGGTGTATGAGGTTCCTTGAGTTTGTGTTGTATGATTTCGGGGAGAGTATTTGAGATGCGGCCGGCTTCGATCGAGAGGTGGTCCGCGTGGACGCAATACGGGCAGTGGTGACTTTAGTCCGTTTCTTTGACATTGCGAGACCGACGTGTGAATCATTTTCTTTATCAGCATCGCAGGACATCTCGTCGCTATAGGATGCGTTTAGCAGGTTACAAATTAGTGCGTTTAATCCGAAGATAGCCATACCTAAGTCTCTTCGTACCCCTCGGTGAGTTCGATGTATTCTTGGACTCTACACCCTTCCTAGCACCCCTGAGAGCTGGGAACATCTCCGTAGCTGCCACTGGTTTTGTATCGGCACTTGAAGGTCGTTGTTCTTCAGAGTATTTCGCCAACAGCTCCCCAATATTAGCTTTCCTCAGCGCCACTGGTATGCGATTGACTCGGATCTCGATTCGGGTCCTCAATCCCTGTGCTTGCAGCGAATACTGTGCACGCAACTTTCTAGCGCGTTCAGAAACTGTACAATCACACAAAGTCAGCCCTAGCCCTTCCAGATCTACAACAATAGACAGCAGATGCTGCTCTAGGAAAACGCCAACGCGTACTTTCTAGCTGCAGGTTGTCAATCAATGCTTGCTTTTGTGCTTGTGTTATAGCGCGTCTCTTCTGAATTGGGCTCATATTTTTCTTTGGCGTTCGGGCCGTGGGACTTCCAGTCTTTGTAGCAATCACTCGAGTCTGCCGCGCGCCGCCGGCCCCTAAATCCGTAGAAGAATCCGATGCCTTATGCTGTTTAGATCGATTAGGTGCCATTGCAATAGTGAGAATATCTCAGCGTCCTGTATGGGGGAGTATCACTCTTTCTCGACGATGAAGTTGGTGTGGTGACTTGGGACCGACGTCCAACACGGCAGTGTAGATGTAAACAAACGACTTAGTCAGCCAATGAGCCTCAAGTCTTGGCACTGCCAGGGCCAACCATTTCGTCGTTCACCAAAGAGCTCCAACAACTTTGCCAACGGTTCATCAGTAGCTGCGCGTCCTACGATCCCCTAGTCCCTCCGGCTACATCTAGACCAGCTTTCTTCTACTCCTAGAGACCCAGGGTTTGAACAGAACATCGTCAAGATGGTGCTGGAGGCAACAATGATAGTGTCCGTCCACGCAATTCTACCCGTAGCTATAGCCTAACCTTCAATACTAACAGCCTTTCTCCTATAGTGTTGACAATAGCGAAAGCAGTAGGAATGGCGACTATCCGTAGGTTTTACTCTTAGTCCCGGCCCGTCCCGGTACGAGTTTATTAAATTTCGTCCGAACAGACCCACAAGATTTGAAGCCCAGTCCGAAGCCGTCTCCCTTATCTTTACCGCCAAAACACAAGCAAATGCCGAGTCTTCGGTTGGTCTAATGAGTATGGGTGGCAAAGGCCCAGAGGTCTTAGTGACCTTGACGATGGATTTTGGGAAAATTCTAGATGGGCTGCACAGAACGAAGATACGGGGAAATACGCATTTGACTACGGGCATACAAGTTGCGGGGGTGAGTTTTTATTGTATTCCGCTTACCCTATAGTGCCCTGCGCAGCAGAATTTACGTTATCATGTTATCTGGGCACGAGCTGACAGTCAAGGCGAGAAACAGCTTGCCCTTAAGCATCGCCAAAATAAGTCCCAGCGCCAACGAATTATCGTATTTATCTGCTCACCAATTGAAGAGGACGAGAAAACCCTCGTAAAACTCGCCAAAAAGATGAAGAAAAACAACATCTCAATCGACTTCGTCGTCTTTGGAGATATTGAGGAGGACAATACGAAGAAGCTCACCGCTTTCAACGAGAGTGTCAAGAGCAGCGACGGCAGCCATCTAGCCATCATCCCACCGGGTCCAAATCTGCTAAGCGACTCCCTGGTTACCACACCAATCCTAAGCGGTGAGGGCATTGCCGGCCTAGGACGAACCGGCGATGGTGAAGGCGGCGAAGGAGGCGCAGAAGGATACGAGTTCGGGGTCGATCCCAGCATGGACCCAGAGCTAGCACTAGCGCTCCGCATGAGTTACGAGGAAGAAAAGGCAAGGATTGAGAAGGAAAAGGAAAGGGAAAAGGAGAAGGAAAAGGAGAGGCTAGAGGGGATACGGGAAGAGGATGAGAGTGCGCCGTTGCTGAGCAAGGATAAGGATGGAGAGCGTGAAGGAGGCGCGAGTGGAAGTGGAAGTGAAAGTGCGGGTAAGGATAAGGAAGAGGATCCAGACAAGATGGACACGGCATAAGATAGAGTTTACGTCATCACCACTACCTTTCAAGGGTAGCCTGAAAGCAGCCCTTTTGGCGTTTTAGTGCTGTGTGTACTATTAGATGGAATGATTCATTTATCTTTTTTCCTCCCCCCCCCCCTTCGAACGATCCCAATTTGCCCCACGAAAATTCCAAACCGAAAACATTTATTATTGTTATTATTATCAATATAGATGTCTGTGAAGAAAAGGCATCCAGATCCTGGGGGTCTTCGACCACCTTTTTTTTCGGATGCTTCGTCCACTTTGTGCTCTCGACTATAAGTTGATCACAAGGTTGTGCTAGGGGGGGTTACCCGGGTTCCGCCTCGCAATCTGGTATACCAGATCGTAGCATCAGTTGTCCCCCCCAAAAAAGAATCTAGGATACACCGAGAGGTGTCAATAATTTGCTCTGGCCTTGGTGAATTTCAGCGTTACCCTGTCGGGCCACTGTAAAATACCCGTCTTGGATGTTTTTATTAGTCTTGCGGGCTTTTGGTATTACACTATAATTAAACGATAAAGTATACATGCATATATATTCCACCAGCCTACATCTTTTCCGATTTATGGAACTGCCAGCCCCCATAGTGGTTCCTTTGAACGCTGGCCCTTACACTACCGCCACCATCCCATTCCTCGAACAACTCCTCCATTTTCTCTACAGGCATCCCTCGACGATTCTGCTCGAACCCTTCGGCAACCAGGGCCTGGATACTTAATCTCGCCTGCACGTCCTTGATACTTTCATTCGTAATGCCTAGCGCTACGATGGCGAGAATGATGCCCATCAGTGCGTAGATGAGATTGAGGACCACAAGAGCAAATAATGGTGCTTTGGGAACCTTTGCAATAAGGGTGTTGAATCGAAGTTGTTCCTGGTGGTTCAAACGGGGACCTAAGGAGGCTGACGCAAATCCAGCGGCGGTCTGGCTGAAGACGTCCGCGAAGGTCGTTTCAAATTCTCGGGGTGTCTTGCTCACTGCAGCGATACGTATTCCGGCCTGGAGGTGCGGCGTACCATACCCAGAATTTTGATTGAGTGGTGCGCTGAATATTCCGCCCACTGTGCCGTTGCTTGGGGGGCCGATTATCCTGGTAACTGAACCGTTGACCTGAGAGTACGTAGCGTCGTAAATAGTGGTGTTGCAGAATAAGACTGTTGCGAACCCACCGTGATCGGGTGTGACAACGTCCGGATCATTTGAGAGATGATAGCCGCTGCCTTCGATGTTCGAAGCAAGAGCCCAGTAGAAGGGGTTTATTGAAGTCGACCATGTCGCATTGTATTTCGCCTCCGAACTGTTGAAGAAGTTCACTCTCCAGTCAGCACCTATACCCGCCGTAACATCTCCCTTGAAGTTTATATCGGGGCAATCGAATGGTGTGGAGGCACCATATGCAGCGTTGAGGTTGCATTTCTTACTGATCAACTTGCACTGAGTCCGCACGGCGAAGGTCGAAGCAGTGAAATCGAGGTCACGCGAAGCATTGGGATCAACAAGCAGTGCGTATGTTGGCCCTATAGTTACCATAGCTATGCGGTTGTCGGAGGATCTATTATTGATCGTCTCGAAGATTTCGGATGGGTTGACAAGCAATGCTCCTGATGCAGCAACGCTAATAGAGCAGGGGGTGGTATCTCCTTGAGGGTCGAGAGGGGGTTTACTGTACCAGTCCATGCAACTGGCAGAAAGGCCGCGACCAAATGTGCGGTTTGGCGTCGAAACCGGGCTGACCTGAAGATATTGCACGGTCTTTGTCGTGACATGAAGCCAGGTATCCGCCAGCGTGATTAACAAACTAGTATGTTATGTATCAGTCTGGAAACTTGGAACTAAGTCTGACGGTTGAATGCCATACCTAAGAGATACCGCAAACACCATCACTGCTACAGTCCGTTTGAGCTCGGGAGATATCTTGGGCCTCTTCCCACGCCACCCGAAGGTATATTTTGCCCAGCTCCACAATGCCCCGAGACTTCCATTCATAAGTCCTACCAAGATACCTAGCTGATATGGCGTCGGCAAACCCGCATAATCATTTCCTTCGGATCTCTTCACAATCCCTAGTGCCACTGAGTACGAATACAACGTTATGACTACGCCTACTAGCGACAGTGCTAGCGTACTCGACCATGACGCGATGAAGACGAGGGTTGGGGCACTGATTTTCACGAAATACGCGCCTGAACTCACTTGCGCATTGGGGTCTCGAAGTTCAGGATAGCGGAATTCGCTCTCTGTAACGCGGTGCCCAAACACGAGGTAGAGGAGTATGATAGAGAAGAGCACCATCGGGATTGTGATGACGGAGAATGCTAAGCAGATATCCGTGTACTTTCCGGACATTCTTTTGTGCTGGTAAGCACCACCCGTAAGAGGGTTGGCCATTGACGCAGGCTGCGGAGGTGGTAGTGATTGTGCTGGTAGCCGCCATCGACCTTCATGATACGGACTTTGACTCGGAGATGGCTCGGACAAGGGCGAGGGGATATTTTGCTGATGAAACCCCTGTTGCTGATAATGGCCCTGAGGCGGCGGGTAGTAATCCATCATTGACTAACCTTGCTATGGAGTTGAGTCCCGCCAGTTTTGAACCCGGAAGTGGGGAATTTGAGTCCTTTGCTCCCAGAATTTTGCTTTTTTCTGCACGTGTATTTGGCATCCTGGCTTTTCTTGGTGTGCGGAGCAGAATCAGCGAGTCTAGATGCGCCGAACAGGATCCACGCGCGAGCATGGGGCAGCGTCGCTCACCCGCCAAATCAGGGTGGGGTCGGGGCGCATTTTTATAACTTTGGCGGAAACCAGGGTAGGAAATGGGTGGTTAACATATAAAATACAACCCTAACACATAAATAAATAGCTATTCCCAAAAATAATTCCCGTTAGAGCCATACTATATCATAGTGTGATCTCGCTCTGCTGATAGTGAATCTCTCTCGGATTCGGTGAGCCTCGGAGGGGCTTCGCCTTCTGGGAACGGAGAGTACTTGTCGATGAGATAAAACATATCGTCGTAAGCTCTTCGCCAAAGGTTAGCAAACCTCCTCCGTTGAATGCATGATAGGCCTGCATATATTCTACTTACTTTTGCCGGACCGCCTTTCCCTGGCTCATGTGGTTGACGGAGTAGATGACATTATAGTATACGCAATACATGCGATTTCTGTCATCCCACTCCTCTCTGGGCTCGCTTGGTCCATACTGTAGCAAGTAGGTTTTCGTATAAACCTTGTCGTGAATCTTGTTGTAATGGCATCTCCACATCCCAATCTCCATTTCATTATGAGCGTAGAAAGCCCCTGAATCATAGATGTAGATATCTCCTGTTGTGTAAGAAGTCCCGGTGTTTCCTTCCCAGAGATCAGCATGGATAAGGCATGGCTTAACAGTTCTGCCATCCCTTTCAAGATTGCCAATCAATCTAGGGATAATGTGTGAGAATATCCTCTGTTCAAGTTTGTCAAGTTCCTCCCAGTACCCATTGGTCTTGAAGTCAAGATCAATAACGTGCTGCAACAGCTTGGCGAAAAAGGTAGTCCAAGTACTTTCCCACCCCACACTTTGTGTCGTTTTTCCTTGGCATGTGGTGATGTGAAAGCCGAATTTGCCTGTTGGTGAGACGCTATTGCGGTGCAGGTCGGCCAGTTTCGAGCATAGCTGACTTGGTTCAGGCATTCGACCACTCATATCGACAAACTCTGCAAGAAAGAAGTAGGTGTCCGGAGTCCCAACACGATATTTGCCCCAAGAATGCGGCTTCGGAACGAAATTCGGCATGAACTTATAGTGTTCCGACATCGAATTGAATTCGCCTTCCATCACAAGGCGGCCACTTTCTTCGGTTGCGCATTTTAGGAAATATCGCGCTTGAGTGCCATCCGGCAGCTCCACGTTGAGACGTGCTGTGATGGTCCAGGCAGAGGTGCCAAACCTGCTGGCGGAGAGGATCTTGGTGCCTTTGGGGAACACAACCACAACATTATCGTCTAGCGGGAAGTCACCAGCAGCGGAAAGCGCCTCCGGACGAGCATGGTTGAGAAGGCTGTGCACTGCCTCACTCATCTCGAGATGGATGGAATAATTGAGCACAGAATTCAAATAGGTAGTGGCTTCAGCACTCGACTGGTGGGACCGGGAATATGAGAGGGACTGTGTGGATCCCAATACGAGGCGCTCGCCCAGCAGTTTTACAGAGTTGGCTGGAATCGACGCACGATCAGTAACGTTCTAGTCGTCTTCGAGAGCGCAACTCCCCAACCACGGGCCCGGATAAATTGTAAAACAGCTGGAGAACTTGAGAGACACAACAGCGAGGGAACCGGTGAAATTCGATAGCCTTCGCGATCAAGATCCAGGCGCTTCAACAACACGGCCGTTGGCTGCATGCTCTCAAACATGCCTCCAAGCAAGAGCTTGCTGTTGAAACGGCTCATCATCATTTATGCGGGGGCGGCCATAGCTCCAGAGCCTTTACCACAATCGCGTTGATCCAGGGTAGGGCTGCGAAAATCGTGCAACTGACTAGCAAGCTCACCACGATGTGCATCGAACTGTCTGGCTCCGGAGTATTCGAACGTCGTTCATTGTGAGCCTTGAGAATGGTTTGTTCTGTCTTCCCCGATATCTTAAGCTTTGCTAATATGGCGATCTAAAGCTTAAAAATAAAAAGTTCCGCTCGCAAAAAACCAGATCCCAAACACCAGCCAACACGGTGTGGCGATTCTGCACTCATATTCGGACAACATACCAATTCCAAACTTCCCCGAGACTCCTGCGGATATTCCAGGTCTCACTAGTAAGTTACCTTGTAAGCTCCGGGGTTATGAGCTGCTAAGGACCGAAAAATATGGCTTACAGATGCAAATCTCGGCTCTATTCTCCGCCTCTTGGAGCTGAGTGTGGCTGGGGATCGTGCGGACAAGAAGCGAAGGCTGCGTGCGGCTATTGGACTACTCGAACGTGTAGTTTAGATATGTTTTCAGGAGAACTGGCATGTGGCTGGTGGAGGTATCGTGCTTTGCTGCCTGTGCTGTTATTACTACAGTCGAGTCGCGCTATAAGAATATAGTCGGAGCAATGGACTCTATCCTTATAACGCGATTATTCTTATAGTAAGAGCCTGGGATCGGGGTGGTGCTGCGTATTCATATTCTTGCAATGCGATAATTCTTATAACGGGAGATTCTTGCAGCGCGACTCGACTGTATAAAGTGTTCTACGGTTTCAACGTACGTATTGGTTGTAGTACGCCCCGCCGCCATTGCGCTATGGCATTGCCATAGTGCACGGCGCGGAAATCGCTCGGAGGCGAGTCCAAGCATAGGGCTCCGAGGCATGCCATGCCCTAAGGCACAGTTGAGATGGGAAGCTTGCCTTTGGGGCACAGGATAGCTACGCCGCGAGGTATGTGCGCAAGGGCAGAACCTCGCGGATATTGGCTTCGAGCCAATGTAATTGGCCTCCGGCCGGTATATAAACAGCGCGGCGGGTAGCTAGAATCAGGTAGTCGAGCGAGTCAATCAGGAAATCATTTTGCGCCTGTAGGTATAAGCCCTAATTTTGTTTACTCCGTGGGTACACTGTGACTATTATTTGCATCGCGACCTAGCTAAAGCGACATCACCTAGGTGCGACGGTTTGAAACCACATTCTTCCTCGCCATCGTCTCCACTCACAATCACTAATTCTTCAACTTGGGTAATACCCATGGCGACGGCGGTAAACCCACCGCCTGCAGATGGGGCGCCTCCGATCGTAGAACCCAAGATTGGTCCTCCTCTATCCTCTCCCTCACCACCAGATCCTTCTCCGGCGCCCATTTTATACACGACCTTCACGCGCAGCGAGAAGCGCCTCATCACGCTACTCCTCGGACTCGCCACCATAACCTCCCCGCTCACCGCTACCATATATTTCCCACTGCTTCCCCTGCTGCGAACGCATTTTCACACCTCCGCCCAAGCCATCAACCTCACCATCATAATCTACATCATCTTCCAAGCGATATCCCCATCCATATTTGGTCCTCTATCCGATTCTCTTGGCCGCAGACCCGTCTACCTCGTCACACTCACTCTATATGTGGCTGGGAATCTTGGATTGGCGGTCAACAAGGACACCTACAGCGTCTTGGTGGCCCTCCGTGCACTTCAGAGCCTGGGCGCCAGTGCGGCCTTCGCGGTCAGCTATGGAGTTGTGGCCGACGTGTGCGTACCAAGCGAGAGGGGCAGAATGCTCGGTCCAGTCAGCATGGCGTTGAACCTAGGGGCTTGTGTGGGTCCGGTTGTTGGTGGATGGGTTGCATACACGAGCGGGAGTTATGAGTGGGTTTTCTGGGCTCTGGTTATTGTTGGAGGCATCTTGTGGTTGGGTGTTGCGGCACTACTCCCAGAGACCGCTAGAAGCGTAGTGGGAAACGGCAGTGGGAGGAAGAGTCAGAGCTGGTGGGAACGGAGCTGGTGGAGTATGGGCAAACACTGGGTCAAGCGAAAGAAGAAGGACGAGAGAAAGAAGCTCAAAGCGGGGCCTGAGGACAGCGGTACCAGTCGTACCTTTCTTGAGAGATGTCGCATCCAGAATCCGCTAGCATGCCTGCGTATGATCTTCTATCCCGACACCTTTCTTGCTCTATGGATGCACGGCTCCTTCTACACCGTTGACTATTCCCTCGTCACTGCTGTACCAGATATCTACAAGGACGTTTACCACTTCAATGGGCTCAAGATCGGTCTTTCGTATCTGCCGCGAGGAGTCGGCATAATCATTGGAGGCTACTGCAGCGGCAAGTTGATGGACTACAATTACAAAGTTACAGCGAAGAATATCGGATGGACAATAGACAAAGTCTCCGGCGACGACCTGAACGGCTTCCCTATCGAGCGTGCAAGGTCGAGGGGAAGCATCTGGCTGCTTGCAATATCAACCGCGACGCTGGTCGGGTACGGTTGGGCGGTAAGTAGACATGCTCACGTCTCTGTGCCTCTGATACTGCAGCTCCTCCAAGGATTTTGGGGCACGTGCTTCTACATAACGTACAACACCCTCCTGGTCGATGTGTTCCCAGAGAGTCCCAGCACGGCAGCGGCAGCAGCAAGCATCACGCGGTGCGCCATGGCGGCTGCCGGCGTTGCAGTTCTGCAACCACTGCTCGACATCGCCGGCCGAGGCTGGTATTTCACGGTCCTGGGCCTCTGGAGCGGCGGTTGCGGGGCCGCTGCGGTGTGGCTCATTAGGAGGAAGAGCATGGATTGGAGATCGCGGAGGAATGCGAAATAGGAGTGAGTTCTGCCCCGATTGACCATCCCACTCCTGATCACGGCTGTCCTGTACACTTACCCCAGTTGGAGGCGAGAGCTGTACCCGCGGATTGTGCACCCTATTAGTCCAATCATCCCCCTGGCCAGCCAGCCTACCCCATATAAGAAGCTCTCCACCCCCATCAACCCTCTCCGGGAACAGACATCGCTACCCCGCCGGCTTTATGCAAAAGCCCGTCTGCAGCACAGGATGCAAACCACTAGCCGTAGAGACTAACAACCGCACAGGTCAGGTGGAGAGTGCAGCTGCAACAAAACGAATAGCGAAAAGGTGCAGGTAACTCGAAATAGGGCGTGCCGGTACCGGTACGGTACTGGCTGTCGCTGACAAAGTGGCAAGTAGAGCCACTAAACCGAGTAGGGAAATTCATTAGTATCCATATTATTATTATCAATGTAGATGCTGGTGAAAAAGCATCTAGATCTTGACACTTCAGTCGCTGTTTTTTTTTTTTTTTTCCTTGAACGCTCTTCCACTACTCTTGCCGCCCAACCTTTCTATTAACTAACCATCAATCACCCCCCACCACATCATGCCTCACGGCTCAAACTACCATACCAATCACTTACCTTTCAAACATATCTACCGACACCGAATTTCCGGCCTTCTACAATAAGGAGCGTACGAAAGGGAAGTAGCAGATTGGAAAAAAAGAAAGAAAAAAAAACTACGGAAGAGAGCGAGGTCATCCAGCATAAACACTAATGTCCTAACTAAGAATACCTCTTTTCCAAGCCACAGAGCCAACTTTTCCCGGAGAGAGCACCAAAAATCCAACAAAGTCCGGACGACTCGGATAACTTGGGGGGGTTTCTTTCCACCAGATCGGGGGGGAAAAACCTCGAGAGCCGACTGACTGTTTGGGCGATGAGCCCCGACAAACCTAATAATAACAAGCTATGAAGAAAGAGATACTGCTGCTCTAGGGCGCCAAAGATAGAGGGAGATGGCGGTAGATTTATTTGTGTTGAAGGTGGTTGAATGAACCTCGCAGAAAAGCGGCGCGAAAAGCGAGGCGGCAGCATACATATTATTATTATTATTATTATCAATATGGATGCTGGTGAAAAAGCGTCCGGATCTTGACGCTCTGGTGGCTCTTTTCGGATGCTTGAGCGCTGTTTTTGAATGCTCTTCCACTTTGTACATGTACCTAAAGCTACACAACAAAGCCACGCGCGAGCGGATAGTATACAGAATCAGCTGCTACACTACGATTGAGCTTCTCGCCCATAATAATAATAATAATAGCTGCATTTAAGCACTGTTAAGCACTGTTAAGAAACGGAGAAGTTACTCGAGCTGGCTACTTAGTGGGGCTTTTACCTCAGCAGGCTCAGGCCCTCGATTCGCTAAGCCCAAAAAGGCATTGTGCTCTCAGAGGGCCTGAGCAGCATTCGCTAGCACCATTAAGAAATTTAGGTGGGGCACTGCGCAAGTTCATTCAACCTAGAATAACATTAAGCAGTATCTAGTAACGATGTACTATAACACAGTCTAACAAAGCCCTAGATATAAAATTACTTAAATATAGTGAGTTATACAATACATACCTATAAATTAGTTCAACCAAAATTTAGTGAGGCAAAGCCTAAGCAGGACCCCACTTTACTTAAGAAAAAAGCTCTTTAAACCAGCGAGAGATGGGGTGCCCCCCTGGTATTTAGTATATACACTTACAAAATATTTCTCAGAACTGAGCAAAATTTTTGGCACAGCATTTAGCGTTTAGGCCCTATGATAGAGCATAACTCTTTTTAGTTAGCTTCATAAGCTCTGTCACGGGCCTGAGGCAGCTGAGGCAACGCTCAGGCCCTATGACAGAGCATAACTCTTTCCGGTTAGCTTCATAAGCTCTGTCACGGGCCTGAGCCAGCTGAGGCAAGTGGGGCTCGATAACTATAGGGTGTCCTGATCGGGTAAGCGCGCATCTCCCATCTGCATTCTCCCATCCGCATCTTTCTTCACGTCTTTCATCGTCACTGTCCGGAGCGAGCACCATGAACTCCTTTCATCATAGAGACATGACCGGCAACAGCCAACATGGATATTACCTCCCGTTCCCTCGCTCAGAAACTAGTTTCTGGAGAGGCCAACCTCCCACCCCGCAGCCCTCATACAGCCCTCCAAGCCTTCTGCACTCTCCTCTGTCTCTCGGTCCCATACGCAACATTACTCCTCCAGAGGACCTAGTTTCTTTAAATAAAGAGCAGCATGTAGCGGTGAAGGAACACAAGTCGCCGTACAATCAAGTTCGCGAGTATGTTGATTGTTTCAAGGCCTGGCGTTCCAAAGATAATGCCAAACGTGGTTTTCGGGAAGTCTATGAGAGTCGTCTCTCTATTAAGATGTCTATGGGAGAGTGGGCAAAGCTGCGTACCGATCTTAATATTTTCGAGACAGATCAAAAGTCTGAGCCTATTTACAGAATGCCTGGGATACACTACTAATATTGTTTCAGGTATCCGAGGTATTCGTACAATTCATCTACCTCAACTCTCATCGTCCAATGTATGCCCTCCCCATTGCATGAATCTATTTCATCTATCTTCTTGGACGGATTCGCTGTTGCAAAGTCAACTCTTCCTGCCTCTGTCCGTACAAAGATCTTCACTGTTGCAAGCGAGGATTTTGGGGGTTTTGGAGGTCGATATGAAGGGTCAAGCAAAAGACCCGATCTAGGGGTGAAGTTCCGAAATGCTGCTGGGAAACTCGACATAAAGTTTGTCCTCGAAGTAGGCTTTGCTGAGGCTTACGAGGACCTCGTTCAAGATGCTAGGATGTGGTTGGATGGTAAACCTGAAGTCTGCGTCGTTGTGCTTGCAAATTTTGAAGAGTCCCCGAAATACCGATGTCCGGTTCGTGACCTGGATGACGAAGACTTTGAGCAACTAAAGTTTCCTAAAGAGTCAGACGTTCGCGCCCAGGATTTCAACCTTGAGGAAGAGTACGGCCCTGTCACTTATAAGGGACTAGTGTGGGTTGGACGCATATCAGCAGCCTATATGGAGGTTTGGAAACGGGACCCAGTGACTAAGTTAGCAACTCGGAGTGAGGATCGAATTGTAAGTTATCATTAGCAAAGCTAATAATTCATTCTGACTGTGTTACAGAACCTTTATTCGTCCGCGGATTTACCTCAACTTGGATTTCAGCTTAGTGACTTCCTCGATATTGCGTCTGAGGATGAACGAACGATATCCTTTAGATGGGACGATTACCAAATTTTCATAAAGGATCAGGTCGAGGGGTTAGCGGTTTCTAGGTGCCAGGAGATGCTAAGGGATCGTGCAAAACGGGCAGGCATTACAGACTGTGACTATCAACCGTCTTCCGAAAGTTCTTCTGACTAGCCAATTTGCTTTTCTGCATTTTTACTTGTATTATTTACCTTTTATCGCTTTTCTTGTGGAGTTGCTCTAGAGAGCTACAGTCTAAAATAAACAATTTTGCATATTAGTCGCCGTATTTTATTTTTTTTAATTTAATTTTAATTTTTTTTATTTTAAACTATGCTAGAAAAAAAAAAAAAAAAAAAAAAAACCATCAATCATACACATGCCTTAAAGAAAAATCCCCGGGGGGGGGGAAGGGGGCGTAGTGTATGTTGTTTTATATGTGTATTGTGTATATATATATATATGTTGCCCGGTTGGGGTGGTGGTGGGTATAGTAGTGGAGATTGATCTAAAAGCTAAATATCCAGTGCCATCCCTATACCTCTGGACGGGGGTAGTAAGGTGGGTGACCACAAGTGTCGAAGTACATTGTCATGGAGAATTTTTTGGTTCAATGGCTGAGCAAATCCCAGCTACGCCCTTTCAGCGACGATATCCCCCTCACAGTGAAGGGGGGTTTATAGCGGACAGGATTCCTTTGCTGCTCGGAGCGTGCAAGAAACAACCGCTGATGCACATTCGCGCAATTGTGCTCTGACTTCCTCGGTTTGAAGATAGCTACGTGTCAACTGCTCGATGTCATCTAGTGTTTTAAGATGTGTCCCGCTAGCGTCTCGTTGTTTAACCCACTCATCGGAAGGGATTTCTCTGTCGAATTCAGGGTTGAACCGGAAGTACGGGAACTCGTGGTCAAGGCTTGTTTCACGGACACTCGTGTGAGTTGCTTCGGTCTGCGTTGCGATTTCTTGCAACGTTTGAATGGTACGTTTCCAATTTTTGATAAAGAAACCTTTACTTTGGAGCGCTCGGGCGTACAAATGCTTCTCTTGGAAGATACCGGACCCTATGCTCACCAAGCATATCCCAGTCAGCTTATCTCTGCGAAGGAAAGCGACTTCTCGAAGGGCCAGTTGGGATGGATTGTTCGCGATCATTCCACCATCAACAAAATCACGGTCTTCAATCCGTATTGGAGGAAACAGTAGCGGAGCTGCCGAGGTGGCTAGTGTAACTTGCCATATGAGCATTGAGCTTGCCCGGCTGGGGTTTGTCGGCATCCGTTTTGGGATGTATTCTGCGGACTTTGGCTCACAGTCGTAGGTGCGGAACATATAAGCCTCGGGAACGTTGCGTGAGATATCGGTTGCCAGAACACCACTGAATGGAGTTAGCGGAGCCTCAGCCCATCCCCGAGCTTATTATGCCTTACGTCTTGCATAGTCCACTCCTGACGCCAAATATATTGCGCCTCCATTTTTCATCCTCCGGTGAGGGATCGAATTCGTTGACTATCAGTCTAGCGGCCTGAATAAGTCTTCGCTCGCTGTACTTTGAAGCCGAAAGGCCGCGAAACAGTCTCGAGCTCGGGCGCGGATGACTGAAGATAGTATCCGCGTAATTGCGAAATGTCTTAATAGATTCTTCGACCGTCATTTCAAGACGTCCTAGCATAATTGCAATGAGCCTGGTGAAAGTCAGTTTAGCGTATTTCTTCTGCCCGCTAGACCTAGATAGTAATAGTACCCTCCGCTGCTCGATCCGTACATGAAACCGAAAACATCACAAGGCCTTATGGAAGATTTTTTAGGTACTGTGCGACGCATTAGAAGGGAACACTCTAGGTTCGAGTATCATGCCTCACATGCGCGGGATTGCTCTCGAGACATTTCAACGCCCACGAGATCCATGAGCTCCCCCAGGATGAGGAGACTAGCGTAGCTTTTAATCCCGCCTCCATCTGAAACAAAAATTAGCTTGATTTACGGGCTATGAGCACGCAAAGATGTGCCTGACCGACGCAAAGAATTGATGCATGTTGTGACGACGAGGGTTTTTTTGTAGCTAGGTCTTTTTTCAGAGAAGACTTGAGGGCCTTCAAACGACCAACGGGCTCGTGGATTAGATTACATTGATGTAATATCCACTCGAAATCGGAGGTTCTATTTAACATTGTTAATAAGCTGGCATGCTGTGAGCGGGCAGTGTCACAAACCTTGAGCCATCCTCAACTTCGTTCATCTTCTCTTCTATGGAGGTAAGGAGCCGTTGGATGTCGCACAAGATTCGCTGCAGCCTTGCACTCAGCGCTTGGTTACGCCATGCCAGACTTTCGAGACTCTTGAGAAAAAAGTCATCATCGTCCGAGAGATCGTTCGCCCAGACCCGAAGGTCCACTATGCATGTCTCGAGCGAGTAATATATCTCGTTTCCTTTTGGCGGAATATGTTGATCTCTAGTATTCTGATTTCGCAAGTCTCTCGTCCCTCTAATAAGCTGTTGTAGCCTATCCAACACGTCAACGTACTGGGCATCAAGTGTACCGCCACTGTCGTAAACGCCATCATGCTCAGATATCTGATCCTTAGGAGGTGAAGGTCCGGGGGACTCGGGCAAGCTCGAGGAAGGCGATGGTGCCGCTGATAGAGGGTGGTTTGGCGAGAAGATTGGCGGGGCCTTTGGGATTTCTCCCATAGTTTGGATAGTGTGACGGCAGTTACTGAACTTCACCTTCTATACAATAACTTTATAAAGGCTAAGAACCAGCTTCTTCGATAGGATTCGCGTCAAGTACTCAAGGATCATGTTGTAATTTGCCTCGGGTTGGCGCGCGCAGCGCGCCGCAGTTGTCGGGGCTATTAATGGAGCGGTAGCATTCTAGCATGCCACTGGACTCCATGCCGCTGACTCCATAGCACAGAGTGCTATGTGACTGCGGTTTGTGCAACGCTCGCATGGAGCATTGGGGAGTATGGAAAAGGAGGGCTACGGAATAATCGGTAGGTGGCATATGTCTAGCCTAGCTAGGCTAAGCGTGTTCCTCCATGGGCGAGAGATGGCGTTGAAACACCACTCCAACGTCAACTCGCCTTGCGGTCCTAATACAGCAAAGCTCGAACTCATATGATTATATATTGGCTTCGGGATTAAGCTCTTTATTCAATCAAATGAAATCAAAAGCAGTAGGACTATGATTATGACAAGAACAAATCTCATCTTGATTTCGTAGCATTGTTGGAACCTCCGAAATCTGCGTCCGCGTGGTTGAGCCGGATTTGAGTTATACTTCCTATACCACTCGTCAAGGCATCCCTCGTGAGGCACAGGAAATCAGGAGCCTACAGTTGGGCTCCTACCGGCACATATGCACTTTAGATTTTCCCGCTACCATTCTGCTAATGATTTTCTCGTTAGATTCATCGAAAGGGAGCATCACCTCACAGAGCATTCGTGTTGTCACGACACATATAGCATCGCAAGCTTGACTGGGCATAATCTGGATATCGAAAACTTGAAGAATACGAGAATAAGTTGGGCGCCCTCTTTTTCGGAAGGTGAAATCTGAGAGAAGAGCCAATAGTTAGCTAGATGGGCCGCATCCCTGGTAGGGCGGGCCTATCCCGCCGCTGCTCGTTCCACTCTACTGCATTTCTGGGTCAGGTATGCTGGGGCCTGACATTTGCAAGGCCAAGCAAGTCACGGTCCAATTGACTTCGTGACCCAATGATCCAGGAGAAAACGAGTTGCCAAGGCTACAGAGTGTGGCTTAGATCCATGCTCAGCGCTCCTCCTGCAATATCATCTTTGCCTTGACTCCTCTTTCCGTGTTGTATGCAGTAACTCTTGCACGAGGCTGACGAATGTAGTGCGACTTCTGGAGTTGTTCATTTGATATCAACTAGGGATTGCGGGAGGGGGGGGAGTTTGTCCGATTTCCATCGACCGGGTGAGGGGTGTGAGGGTTGGATGTTTTCGGTGCAGGGACTATAACGCTCGCGGGCATCTATCCAACATCTATGCACGTTACACGAACCACGGCTGGGCCCTCTTACCGTTATTCCTAAATACGCCTTCGACGAATGTGCCGTCCTGGAATCCTCCATTCCGCTCACCCGAACCCAAGGACTGTCCTCTTCACTCGTTTACATTCTACTTAATCGGATTCATCTTGGTAACCCACCTCGAAACCAAATGGCAATACAATCGTTTATCATGCACGCTCTTGCCATTTTCGCTGGCATCATAGCCTCTACCGTTGTGGCTTTCGATGTATCACCGGCTCTCTTTAATCGGGCGACATACTGTCTCTCGAATGAAAAAGTCTGTGGAGCCGGCTGTATCTATCTATCTTGGACATGCTGTCCAGATCTCAGAGGCGGCTGTGATCCAACAGAAAGTTGCTGGCTTGGCTCGAATGGCGTATACGGATGTTGTCCGAAAGGAGATGTCTGTTCCGGTCCTGGAGCTGCTTTCACTTATGGAGGTGGCACTACCCTTATTACCTACATGTCATTCTTTAAGAATACCTTAAATAACACTTAAATAGACACTCCTCCACCAATTACATCCACCTCAGCTTTAGCCTCGTACTCTATCTTGCCAGAAAGCACTTGTTCCCCGGGGAAGAAGGCCTGTGGAAACGGCTGTATCAATTTATCTTGGACATGCTGTCCAGATCTCGGAGGCGGCTGTGATTCAACAGAAAATTGCTGGCTCGGCTCGAATGGCATATACGGCTGTTGTCGGAAAGGAAAGGTCTGTTCCGGTCCTGGAACTGCCCCCACTTACGGAGGTACCACTACCCTCACTACCTACATGTCATTATTTACGAATACCTTAACCAATACTTTAATAGACAGTCCTCCAACAATTACATCCACCTCAGCTTTAGCCTCGTACTCTATCTTACCAGAAAGCACTTGTTCCCCGGGGAAGAAGGCCTGTGGAAACGGCTGTATCAATTTATCTTGGACATGCTGTCCGGACCTCAAAGGCGGCTGTGGTCCGACAGAAAATTGCTGGCTTGACTCGAATGGCATTTACGGCTGTTGTCCGGAAGGAGAGGTCTGTTCCGGCTCTGTAAGCAGTTATGGGGACGATGATACTACCTTCACCCCCTACGCGCCACTCCCTCCAAACACCCGAACCGATATCAACGCCCCAACGAGACTTTTTTCCCCAACCACCCCCACCTTGATCTCAACAGCGGCCGCTCTGAGCAGGGGCGCAGCAAAATACCACTCCGTCGCCTTACGGCTTTATAGCACAGCAGTTGTTGCGGTTGCTTGGGTTTTCTTACTCTAGCGCGCATTGCAGGACCTTTATTTAATGCTTTGGATGAATAGCGGCGTGACAAGGAAAAAACGAGTCTATCTTTTATTTTTTTTTTTTTTTTTATTTTTGGTTATAAAGGCGGAAGGAAATCTAATCAGACCCTTGAAAACGTCCACCTTTTTTTTTTCGAATCTCGTTTTCTTAATAATAATAATGTAACAACAATAAACATAAACGAAACCCCTTTTTCCTCCTCCTCCTCCTCCTTTCACAGACCACCAAAATTTAAACCCCCTCTCACCATACAATTATCCAACCATGTATGTAATTTTTTTATTCCTTATTGGTGTGGTGTGAGAATGTGGGTTGGTGGAGGAGGAGCGATGGGGTGCTGCTGCTGGTGGCATCGGAGAAACACAAGTCGGGTTTCACTTCGGAATAACTTTCTCGACGCCCTGGTTCCGATTCCCCCCTCTACTGCTCCCCTCTGCTCTTTGCGCCCTCCACGTACTCCCTCTGTGTTCACTCACTCACTCCCCCCCCTAATACCCAACCCAAAAAACAAAACCAAAAAAAAAAAAACCCTCATTTTCAGATTAATTTCCCTTACTACTCTGGTTGTGGTTTTGCGTGAACCACTTTCATTTGTGTCTTCTAAAAGTGTTATGAGATTGATAAAAGAAAAAAAAAAGAAACGGGGTTGAAGAGAGAGAGAGCTTGAAAAAGCTGGTTGGTTCTATAGTGTGATAGTTTAGGTACTATGTACTTATATAGAGCAAGTTGTCGTCGTAAATTCTTTGTTTAAACCCTAATGTTTTTTTTTTTATATATCCTGTGAATCTAAATAGCTAGCTAGATGATATGTGATGTGAAAATCACGTACATATCTAGAGAGAATCGCCAATGTGTTTTGGGGGAAAGTGGCCAAAAAAAAAAACAGAATTATCTAGTAAAGGACATCCATCCGGTAGAGCCTACCCCCGCCCCTGAAACACAAAAAGGAGGCTAGGTATACATATCACAAGATAATAACGGGATTGTTTCGTCCCCAATTCCCCCCCCCTCGCCAAGCCCAGTTCCACACACACTAGAAAACTGTTCGTGCCCTAGTTCCTCTTTTTCGGCCCATCCCCTCGCGCGTGTTGGGGTTTGGCCTTGTCTATTCGCACTACAGCCGGTACGGATGTAAAGAGCGACGGCCACACAAATTCGACGTCGTCCTGCTTGCCGTTGAGACAGTACCGCAGCCAGATCCCCCACGTCAGATTCAAGTAGGCAGCGATTCCAGTCATAATGTGCCTACGGCGCGAAAAATTAGTCCACTGGGGAAATATGTGTCAACCGATATTTTTCTCACCACCAGCCATGACCCTCAAGCACTATTCCCCATGGTAAGCCGACCTCTTGACGCCAGCGCCGTAGTGTAGGACAGAATTTATTGTCCAGGTTCCAAATCAAGAAGCCTCCCGCGGTGGCACTTAGTCCAAAGGCGATCATCTTCCACATTGTCCTAAGAATCTCTACGTCTCGACGATCTATTCTTGCAAGTTCCCCCTCAGGCAATCGGTGCGAGCCGCCCCTTTTGGCTCGTAGCGACGGTCGAAGGCCTACTTCCATAGCATACATGCTTCTGAGGACGACGATGGCGGTGAGCAGCGCAAACATGTTTTGGTGGAATGTTGGGTCTTCGAGGTAGTGATAGTAGCCCGTAATGGAGATGGCGAGGGCAACGATAAAGAGGAAGAGTAAAATAGCACTACGCATGGATCGGCCGTGAGAGAATATCGCGTAAAATAGGGTGCAAGTAGTGTAGATCATGGAGAGTTCGTCGACTAGTTGCATGGGGTCTGGAGAGTGTCAGCCTGGGGGAAGTGCAAGACATCACGCTACGTGCATTTAAGTGTCGAGTGGAAACAAAAGCTTCCAACACCGATAATCAGGTAGCTAACAAAAGCTACGAGGAACACGCTATCGTGGCCATTCTTAATGCAGTTGGAGATTCCCTTATACGCTAGGTACACGAACATTAGGCTCGTCAAGGAGTTGATGATCTCAGCCGAGTATATAGTAGCATAGTAGTCCTACCCTCTCGCCAGTTAGTTAGCAGCTGTACTATGCGCTGGGAGGGCCGAGCTACTTGCCTCCTCGCACCAGTTTAGCGTCGAAGTGACAGGGCTCCAAACGCCTTCGCCAGAAGGCGGGTAGGGGATCGAGGGCAGCATCGCGATTTGCAACGATACAATACGAGATGAGATCTCTGTCTATGTAGATTGAGGATGGCTGAAGATGGTTCTTCGAGGCTGCGAGGGCTGGAGGGGGCGTTCCCGGTCGGAGTGGACGGTCTGGAAAGAAAAGATTTTTTTTTTTTTTTCGCAGGCGGCTAACCTCCAGCTTTTGAACAACCGACCAACTGGGTGTCAGCCGCGGACACCACAGAGGAAAAAACCAACTCGCCAGATGGAAATAGTAGTAATCAACGATAGGAAGAGGCAGAGACAGAGATTGCGACCATCGTCCCAGCTACGTTTAGCGCCCGCTCTTAGCGACTGTTGACCCACTCACTACATGAATCAATCCCACCCACAAAGTTCAATCTAGAGGCGCAGCAGCAGCAGCAGCAACAACAGCAGCAACAGCAGAGTGTGGGGGCCGGCTGAACAAAACTATCTACAGTATTTGGGGAACTGGAACCAGCGATTGGTGCCGGGAATATATCCGGGCCCCCTCGAGATCTCAGCGGCTGGAATTTTATGCCCTCGACAGGGAGATGTCGATCAACGCCTTGAGACCATGCTTCTTCTTCCTTGTGGTGGGGGGGGTGTCGGGGTGCTATCCTACGCCTTTAAACCCTAGGACCTCCCAGATCCAAGGCCCGCCTTTCCCACTAACCTTTTCCTCTCTAAGCTTTCCTCCGAGGATAGATTCTACCCTAGCTCTGAATATTTATACTAGTACCTTGGCTATTCATTACGCGCGTTTTAAGTATGTGCAGCATATCTGGCATCCTTCCTGTATAAACAGCTAAATGTGAATAGCTTCATGAAATCCCTCTTTCCCGCAACTAGCTAAATGCCGCAATCCATCAAGCCTTTTCTTGTCTTCCTCTTCCTAGTTATCCACTCGCATTACGCATCGGCAGCAACCAATCAATTCAAACAATGGTATCCGGAGTTTGGCTTCGTCTTCGAGCGCATCCTCCACCGCAACTGCTCGGTGCAATATGCCAAATATCTCGCTGCCAAGATAAATTATACAGAGATTGATTGGTGGAATGGTGGAGCGAAGACGAACGCGCTGGCCCAACCTGTCGTGGACTGCATCTTGCACTCCACTTCGGAATTTATCAAGACCAACATGGCCAGCGCCGATGTTTTGCTGGGCCTGGCACCAGCCATACTGGCAGCTCTCGGCTCCAGTGTAGACGAGACATCACTGCTCTTCATCATTGCAAGGCGCCCGTTCCTCGCACTGTGCCTCTCACTTGGATCTCCTGCTGTATTTCCGATACGGTCATTCGATTACCGGGACCCGATCGGAGCCCTGAAGGAACGCGAGGGTCGATTACACCCCCCAAGATTCCTCTTTAGCAGGGGGGTTGTCGTTACGACTATCGAGTATTTCTTCGCTCTTGCGGCTATCGCAAACGTTGCAACACTTAGCTACCAGCTCGGCATACAAGCTCCATGCACCTTCGCTCCACAACTGACGTACTTGCCCCTAATATGGGCAATTCTTGGTGTTAGCATCCACCTCTCTGGAGCTTTCGCTCTTCATCTCCGTGCCTGCGTGGTTAGTGGAAGATCTCGCAGTTCAGTTCTTGACTGGGTTAAAATACTCTTCACGCCTTGGGCTAATCAGAGGCGTCTCGAGGTCCAAGTGGTTCAAGAAACGTACCTATTCGTCTTTGTTTCTTTTTTCACATCTATCCTAACCATTTGCCACGTCATTTATGGTACGCTTGCCTTTTCCAGCCTGCTTTTTATATCTGTAAGGGATAGTGTTGCAGTCATTAGCCGCTATATGGCCTCCTCCATATGCTGTAGGGCTATTCTCATGTATGAGCTCGCCATTCTTAGAGACTCATTTAATGTTAGCGACGGTGATAAAGTGGAACTGCAGTCACAGAGCTTCAACGGGAAGAGCGACGACCAAACTTAGACTTGGTAAATTGGATGGACGGAATTTTTTTCTGCAATTTCTACCATATCAATCTCCTCATCAGAGAACAGAGCAACGGGTTCGAGGCAGTCGTAGTTACTCGCTAGAAATTGCGAAATTGGTGAGGCAGCCAAGAGTGAGCTCACAGAGACGTGAACTCATAGCTTCTAGTTGTTTCGTGGTGATAATGAGGCGGAAAGGGTATAGAGCGAGGCACTCTTGCCAATTTCCAGCCTCCACTACGGTTAGCAAGACCGACGTTAAACACAATTTCGTCAGAGCGATAGACGGCACAGCGACCAGAAAGTTCAGGAAATGTCGACCCCTTAATCCCGGGAAGTTGGGGTTCGTAAGATCCAAAAGAAAATTCTATATCCGTCCCATTAGCCTCAAAGCACAGGGTGGAGCGGGCAGTGGATGTTAACTGATTAAAAAAAAAATACCTTGTCGGGAAAGTGACTGTTATAGATAGGGTTGAAGGTGGGGGGTGAGGGAAATGGCGATGACTTTATGTTGTGGCCAAGCAAGGGCCTTACCCGAAAGGGCGATGACTAATCCGAGCCAAACTGCACACAACAACTAACTATTATCAATGTTGTGGAGGCAGAATCTGAGCCCGGGCGACTAGCTAGAATTCTTGGCGCGGGTAGCTTACCTACCTCGCTGCCGCTCGTTTTTCCGTAGCATAGAGGCACACGAACGAGAGCATTGAGCACCCTACCCACCGGCCCCGATACTCTCCACAATGTAGATGCTAACTAGTGAAAAGGCGTCTAGATCCCCCCCCCTCTCCCTCTCTCTCTGAGATCCGAGTCCGAGGGGAAGAACATCGAGACCGGGATTTTTTTTTGGTTTTTTCCCCCTCCCCATATCATGTCGACCTTGTGATGCTTTAGCTATGTATGCTTCTGGTAGGCGTCTGTTCCTCTACTATTTTTGTCTGCGTTCAGAGTTAACCCCCCCGAGACCACCCAGCAGCTGCGACTAGAAGCGGTAAGTAACAGGTACGTCCAGGCAGAGCAAATTGTAGCGGCGGCTGACGAGGCATATCCAGCGTGTTTTGTAGTAGTCGGGGGACCCGACATCATATCCGTCTGCTGCTCTAGTACTTAAGTATTGAGCGTCCTGGGGCGTTTGGAAGACAGGCTGCAAAATCCATCGCTCTAGGGAAGGAGATTTGTCCTTGTGGAGAGCGGGAATCGAGGTGATATCATTAATTCTATATTTTTTTTCCTAAGTGCTTCCTCATGGTCACTCAAAACGTTACTGATTTCCAGCACCCAGGCTTCGTGTTTTCCCCAGGTGACACCATAATTTTAGGCGGACGCTCCCTATAGTTTCTCAGCGGTAAAGGAAATTTTTTTTTTTTTCAAACTGCGGTGTGCTTGCATCTGCCTCACCCAGGTGTTGCCGCCTTAAACGGTGAGCGGGGTGAGCTTGAGTGATGCTCACCCTGAGCTCGGACGAGCATGCCCTGGCATTTCATTCTCTAAATACAGCCCGGCGAGTTTGAGCGGAAGTGAACCGGGTTCCAGAAATAAAGGGCAATAGGTTCCCTTCCCGCCACAGTCCGCAGTCGGCCTCGACAATTGGTACTGACCACGCTACATATGCCTATCCTACCTTTGGGCTCTATTTTTTTCTGGCGCAAGCCCTGCTCAAGTCTACTTTATCATGGGCAAAACGGTACCCATAGGAGGGGACCTACTAAAAACGGCCGCAGCTAGGGATTATCGACATGGCATCTATTAGGAGAACAATGGTGTAAAGGAATATATACTCAGATGTATCCAGAAAACCCTCAAAGATCAAAATTGGGCAGTGAACTGTCGTGTGAGATAGGCGGTGATATCTCGAAAGAACTTTGCTTGTCTGTTGGTATAGGTAGACCAAAGATATATGGGGGAGGGGGGGAGAAGAGCGAAGTAGCGAGGAGTAAGGCAGAAAGAGGCGGCGAGAAAGCAACATCTTACCCCCGGAAAGAATTACCTTATTCAGACCTCGTCACCACCAAAGACATCCTCCATTTCCACCTCGCCCTTAATCGAGGAAGAACCGGGAAGCACACAATAGCAAACTCGGTAAAAAAAAAAACTTTGCAAAATGGTTCTTTACTGGCTTTACTCGGGTCACAGGAACGGCGGATTATGGGAGCGCAATTTATAAAGTGAGGCGCTCTGGTTCTTCTATTGGATTGCTCTAATGGTAGTTCTTCTTTGGTCGGGGACGCGGCCTCCGCGGTGTTGCTCTGTGGCAGCGTGAAGTGGAGTTGGGGTGAAAATGCCTATTCGCGGTGCTCGTTCCACATCTACGGTTTATTCTAGTTCTGCAACGGAGAATAGCAGGATGCTTGTCTGTGCAGATGATATCGATCACACTTCACATATCCGTTCTCTCAAGCCAAATCCCCCTATCCAATCTGGAATCATATCCGTCATCTCTATCCCAGCCCACCGCATACCCCGTCTGATCCAGCATCCGCTTCTCCACCTGGCTCTTTGTCCCAATCTTACACCCCTTCAAATGCAGCGCCCTACCCTCCCAAATAACCTTACAACACCAACAAAACTCCGTCATACACATCCTACAAGTGAAATGACCACATCCAGACTCCCTCTCTATCCTATTAGGGCATCCTGCCCTGGGACATTTTTTCGTCCTGCGTGCTATTTCGCGTTTTGTGCTTGCTTCGTTTTCCCATGCCCGGCGTTGGGCTTCCTCTGCTTTTTTGGCGGCCTCGGAGAAGATACGGAGAGCGTGTTTCTTCTGGCTGAGTTTTTCGGTGCGTTCCTGTGCGTCAATGGCACGGAGGTGGCCGCAGATGATAGAAGACTCTTTGCAGATATAGCAGTGTCGTTTTGAGCAGGAAAGACAAATCCATTCGGGGTTGCTCTCTGCCAGGCCTTCAAGTTAGTAAGATGGTTGAAGCCGGGTTTAGACAGATACCCGCCTCCTGAACTGTGGATCTGGCCATGTCCACAGACACACCAGCGAAAGTTCCTGTCTTTGGATATAGTTTTTAGGGCCAGTTGCTTGTTGTAGCTAGTAATGTTGTCAGTAAACGCAAGTAGTGAAAGCCTGTATTCATCCTACGTTTTAAAAACATCTGCGGAGATGTTTGACCGAATGGTTTCCAGAGGAATTGGTTTCCTGCACTCCGGGTCGAGACAGACCAGGTCATGGAGACGCCCGACTCGGATTGCGTTCTCGAAAGAAGCTTTAAGACAGGCATCGCATACATTACGATCGTGGTCGCATTGCGGGGTTGGAGGCTTTAGCGCTAAAAAAGGGTTGGTGTTGTATGCGACTTCATCACGGTGGATGGCACATTCATAAACTCTATATTTCCGCAATAAGCAGAGGAAGTCGCTGAGGTATTATCAGTAAGGTATAACGCCTTGGTGCTTATTTTAAGTGCATACACACTCTAATAGCACTTTATCAGGTATCAGCCTCTCTCTGAGTTCGGCCTCGCGAACCCTCACAATCCGTCTACAACCCTCTCTCCTGCATATGTGTTTTCCTCTCACTACATCAAACATGTACATCTGATCGCATGTTGCGCAGACACCAAGACTGGGTGTGCCTTGGGTCTCGGTCTCAGTCGCCTGCCCGTGTCCAGCCGAGCAGCGAGTAGCATCGAGCCAAAATGATGAGCGTCGAGTGTCTTTGGCGTAATTGTGGACCTCGGAGCAGAGGATGCACTTTTGGGATTTTGTGGTGTACTTGTGGAAGAGCAAGTTGGCCTGCCAGCAGAGCTGCCAGTCTGCGAAGTCATTGTGATCCATCTTGGATTTGTGTCGAGGGGTACTTCGGGAGGGAAGTGGTTCTGTTGGGAGATGGGAGTGTGGGGGCATAAGTGTTTACTGGACTTGGATTTGTGGGCTTTGGAGCGCCTTGTCTGTCTGTCTCACAGCCTCGTTGGAGAATCACAAGAAGACGCGAGGCGCGTCACTTGCCTATAACCAAGTTCACCGAACCCTTCCCCCCAGCTTCTCGACACTTCACCAAAATCCTTCTCCAAATTATTGACCCTCACTCAAGCTCGCAACATGTCAGACTGGAAAGCAGCCGAAGAACGAGACTTCTTGTACGTCGAAGAAGTTAATTCCAACGATGGCATGAGTCGACGCCTCACAGGTATCAAGACCACTCAATCCGTCCGACACCTCAAGAAGGTTATTGCTACCGAGTTGGGAAATCCTGAGGGATGGACAAGTGTATCGGTTGCTTTTGCGGACAAAGAGCTATCCGATCGTGAGTTTGTACTCGATATAAACCAAGTAAGCACTAATAAAACGACACAGCCAATGCAAGCCTCTCTTCGTTTGCTGTACAAGAAGTAAGCATCTTGTCTTAACGGAAAGCGTGTCATGAGATATATAACTAGTAGGGTGACACCATCTTCTTCACACGATCTGTGATACCCGCTGTCAACCCACCACCCTATTCCAAAGAGATAATCCTCAAGACCGTGATGTTTCAAGACCTTGATGGCAGGACTCTGACCTTGCGTGATATCCCGATCACTTGGAAGGTCAAGCAGCTCCTGGAGAAGCTTAGGCAGGAGAAAGCTCTTGAGGTTGAATACTATAGGTTTCTTTGGGGTGGAAAGCCGCTTGATAGTAGTATGTGACACCTACTCGTGTTCTCTATTCTATAAGCCTCGAGTCCTGACATCTGGCTATAGAAAGGACGTTGAAAGACTATGGGCTCGGTAACGTATGCCCGATACAATGCTATTCTTCCCTCCCTTGCTCTCTAGATCTGACTCAAAATGCAATCAGGAATGCACCATCCACATGGTGATGCGCTTGAAGGGTGGTGGGGTTCGTGGTTCCTGAGTAATATCAATCGCGGGATTTTTTTTTGCTTCCTGTCTATTTATTTAGTGAGTGAGGAGGGGCACACCGCAGTGAAATGAGGCAACGCAAATGATATATTATTTTGTTCCCTACTCACGAAATTTGTGATTTTCCATGCCCCCTACTTAAATCAGCGACTATTTTGTACCGCAAACGCAGCCCCAAATCTCTCTCGGCACAACAACAAACAGCCCAGGAACCGGCGGATTACAGATAAATACTTTCGGGACTTTGAGGTGAAGGTTAAAGAGCTGGAGTACCGTTTGACAACATCTACAACTTTTCGATAAGACCGGGTACCAGCCTTCCCCGTAACGCAAACCAAAGCGCGGCAGTTACTCAAGGGTATTAGAACACTTCCGAAGCAACTGTGTTCATATTTCGTCTACTAGCCTTACACCACTTATTCATGCTCTCAATAAGAGCCCAATACCTCTATTAAGGCATTGCTTCCTATGCATATAGTAAACCGTATGTAAACCCTTATGTAACATCACTTCTTCTCCCACCACAGTATAACAAACAGTCGACCAAGACGGAAATTATCTCAGCAATTTCTCACAATCTCGTTCCAGTATTACGCGTCCCGGTTGTTTGATCCCGTCGGTATGGGGTCGATTCTGGGTACTTGGGCATCTTTGTTTGGAGGCATTGCTATTGCGTTCGCGTCAGGTTCGCGATCTACTGCTTTTGGCCCACGCGCGTTATCGCGGCCGTATCATTGGCTATACGCGTCGGCTGGTGCTTACGGATAAGGCTGTGATCATTTGTTGTTGTTGAGGCTGAAGCCACGGACAGATTTACTGGCGAAACGGTTTCCGTCGCGGCTGCTGGGAAAATCATCAACTGAATATATCTAACTTCTCGGTGCTTCTCAAATGCTACTTTTCAGATCGAGATCGAGGCGTGGAGCGAGGGAGCCCGGCGCGCGAAGCCAGCCGGCCCGAGGGATAAAAGCAAAGCCCTGCCAGATTTCCCCCGACAGGTCAAGAACAAAATATACAGACTCACCAGCCCAGTACCTCCCAGATTCCATCGGGCCACAAAAAGCCGGCACAAACAAGCCGAAGCGCGAGCTCAACCTGAATGAATCAGCTCGGGATAACTGTCTCAGGCGGGTGGATACACCCCACTCTGGCACAGCAAGCCAGGACAACGAGCTCCAATGCAAGATTCAGGAAGTGAATCTGCTCAAGAATGAGTTACGAAAGCAGGACGGACTACTTCGAGAGTATATCCGAAATGGGCAACGGGAGTTAAAGGAAACGCACATAAACTTCGAGACGCAAGTCGCCCAGCAACACGCCCAGCTAGCAGCGGCGTTTGAAAACTTCAAACAGCAAATTGCCCAACAACGCGATCAACACGCTTTACATATGAAGGAGCTCCAGGATCAACTATGCAAAGAGAGGAGGGAGTCCGTACAAACGCAAACATGCCTAGAGAAACAACTAGCTCAGGAGCGGCAGAGGTTCGACGCCCAAATGCGGGAAGAGAGTGACGAAGCACAACCTGGAGCGTGGCAGGTGGCAGAACGGCTGGGAGAACAGTCGGACCAGAAGGGACAGAGGATACACGAACTGGAAAATCAACTAGCTCGGGAACGGCGAAGATTTGACATGCAAATGCGGGAAGAGAGGGATGGGGCGCAATCCGAAGCGCGAGAGGTGATAGAACGGCTGGGAGAGCAGTTGGGCAAGAAAGGACGGAGGATACACGAACTGGAAAATCAACTAGCTCAGGAGCAGCAGAGGTTCGACGTGCAAATGCAGGAGCAGAAGAGGGGGATGCAAGAGGATTTGGAAAATCGACTAGCTCAGGAACGGCGGGGATTTGACATGCAAATGCGGGAAGAGAGGGATGTAGCACGATCCGAAGCGCAGCAGGCAATAGAGCGGCTGGGAGAACAATTGGACCAGAAAGGACAGAGGACACACGAACTGGAAAATCAACTAGCTCAGGAGCAGCAGAGGTTCGACGTGCAAATGCAGGAGCAGAGGGGGATGCAAGAGCACTTGGAAAATCAACTAACTCAGGAACGGCGGGGGTTTGACATGCAAATGCGGGAAGAGAGGGATGTAGCACGATCCGAAGCGCGGCAGGCAATAGAGCGGCTGGGAGAACAATTGGACCAGAAAGGACAGAGGATACACGGGCTGGAAAATCAACTAGCTCAGGAGCAGCAGAGGTTCGACGTGCAAATGCAGGAGCAGGGGGGGATGCAAGAGCACTTGAGGGGGATGCAAGAGCAATTGAAAAATCAACTAACTCAGGAACGGCGGGAATTTGACATGAAAATGCGGAAAGAGAGGGATGTAGCACAATCCGAAGTGCGAGAGGTAATAGAACAGCTAGGAGAGCAGTTAAGCCAGAAAGAAAAAAAGATACGCGCGCTAGACAAGCAATTAAGCCAAATAAGACTATCGATAGTGAGGTTGGACGAGCAATCAGACCAGAAGGAACCAAGGATACACAATCTGGTCGAGCAATTAGGCCAAAAGGAACAAAGGCTACACGAGCTAGACGAGCGAATTCAGACACAGACCGAAACCATCGAGCAGACTAGTCTTGCGTTGAACAGAACAAGGAACGAACTCAACGAAGAGAAGCGCAAGGCTCGCCGGGTAGCAGAAGATAGTGCGATAAAAAGCCAACAGTTGGAATTCGTACAGCAGCAATGCGCAAGCTTTCAAGACCAACTACGCCATAGGAACGCCAGAACGCGGCAGTCACGAACCGGGACAAAAAGGGCCTCGGGGGGGGGCCCAGGATAGTGCAGGCAACAGGCGCATTGGAATAGATAAAACAAAGTAACAGCAAATCTAATGTCCATTTGATCTCATATAATAAGAATGAATCCCTAGACTCCAAGTCTCCATTCGTTTTTTGTTTTTTTCTGGGCCTGATAAAAAAAAAACACCCCCTCGTTATCAAATCTTTCTTCGACCGGGACAACTAGCTGGTTGATGCCTCATCGACTTAGAAATGCGCAGCAGTACCAAAAGTGCAAAAATTCCCCAACCACAAACTATTGTGTTTAGTGTAGCTAGTTGCCTGCCATCTCGGGCACTGACATGCGTTATGTCCGGTCGAAATACAGATACTGCGTTTGGGTTGGGCAGGGTCGTCTGTCTATAGGCTTGTGGAATGCGTTATAGCAATTCGACGAGGCCGCCTCCGCAGTACGGATCTGTTGGATGCGGTGTGCGAGGGTATGGGGTTGGGGTTGGGGTTGGGGTGTATCGGGTTGGTGCATATGGAATCTAGGATTACTCGGGTCCTTCTTGGGAACACGCCTATGGCGGGCAGTTAGCTTGAATTCTTCTACCCACCGGCCCCGATACTCTCCAGTTACGCTGGATATGGCAAATCAAGACGTGATCCAGGAGCTTCTTAGTCATGGCGCGAATTATAAGACCCTCTTTGACAATGGCGTCTCAATACCTATGGGTACGTTGCTTGAAATAGAAGCCAACACTGAGAGAGCCGACTGCCGTGGATGGACTGCTCTGCATGGAGCAGTCAGTAGCGGGCATGAAAGGGCAGTCAAGCGGCTACTGCGATCTGGAGCCAATACCGAAGCGGAGAACAATGATGGAGAGACTGCGCTGCACCTCGCACAATCTACGTCCGTTGTAGCTTCGCTCCTTGCCAAGGGAGCAAACATCGAAGCCAGAAATCGACTACAGCGAACGCCGCTGCTATCGGCTGCATTGAATGGCAGAGATAATGTTGTATCAGTGTCGCTGGAGAAAGGAGCAAACTTAGACCCCAGAGACCACTCTGGAATGACAGCGCTACAGTTCGCGACTATCAGAGGGCATTCCAAGACAGCAGAAATACTGCTCGAATATAGATCTAATCACATAACGAAGGACTAGGGGTTCAGGGTCACAACTTGATCAGAAACGTTCTGCCAACTTCTATCCTTGGATGCAAGCTTGGTCTGCGCCCTTAACGGTGCGAGTAGAGTTGCGTGAAAAGGTAGATGCTGCCCGTCCCGACTGGCGGCAAGGGAGTCAATGTAAATTATATCGCTCGACTAATATATCGCTACAATCGAAAAGTATAAAAAAAAACGAAAGGTGTTATATGTATAAAATATCTGGCTATCCGGGTGGAATATAGGGAGGCAGGCAGTGCGGCCACGCTGTTCCCGCAGTAACAACCACAGAGGATTTGATATTCGGGTCAGTCTTGAGGGATGTAAGTAGACTTGTCTGGTGCCCTATCGGACACTACCTTTCTTGAGTGGTGTATAAAGCGGGTTGGGTGATCAGGAGGAAGAAAGAGGATACGCTGCTATTTAGCCATTCCAAGTCACCCATCGACCCATTTCATCCAGCATTATTAGTGTTGATTTACAGATGGACGTTATCACACCACTTGCCAAATCCACGAGATGTTTATGAGTCTTACAACGTGAAACGGTGCTTGTATCTTTTGATACTTTTAATTCTGAGGTATCTGAGGTATCAAAACTATACACCCAGAAAGTTAAGGAAGGTCCTTGTAGCGGGACCGAGTAAGGGTATGTATGTCATCTGGTAATATGGTATCAAGGTCTAGAGAAATTGAGACTATCTTGGGAATTTGCATGCTAGAGAAACTCTATGCCAAGTTCTAGAACCATAACTCTAGAACTGATTATGGGGGTTGTGGTTGTGGTTGTGGTTGTGGCTGTGGTGGGGTACTGGAGCTTTGCGGCGGTCAGATAACGTTATCCAATCTCCAAGCCGATGGAGTGGAAGCGAAGCGGGGCTGGTAATGACACCATCCACTAATCAGATCGCGCGTATGGGTCCTCCACACCAGCCGTGTCCATCCTCTTGCTCTCTTGCCCACAGAATGAGACTATAAGAGACCTGAGCGGGTGCTCTCGCCTGAGCTTACAACATGCTATCGACAATTCCACCCGATGACGCTATAAATCCTATTCCCCTCCATGTCAACTATCCTGGACTCCAAGACCGAGACTGTTGCTCATGCCAATAACCACACGGTCGACCTCGAATCACAGAAAGAACCTCCTACTCACGACGGGGCCGAGACCTCCCCAACGCTCGCGCCTGAATATGACGACGCTGGCCTGGATGACAATTCGAATGTCCCTCGTCTCTCTCTCCTCAAGCTGTTCTGGTTCTTCTTCTACAACTTCGGCGTGTTCGCCTGGGGAGGACCGGTGGCGCAAATCGCACTCATCAAAGAGCGACTCGTGATCCGAGACAAGTGGATAACCCTCCCGAGATTCCAGCGTGTTTTCTCGGTGTATCAGATCCTTCCCGGCCCCGAGGCGGCGGAGCTCTGCATGTTTTTCGGGTGCCTGTCCGCGGGAAGGATTGGTGGGATTGTCGCAGGTATTGCGTTCATCCTCCCGGGCTTCGTCTTGATGCTCGTTGCGTCGTATCTCTATTCGCTGGCGGGGTTTGAGAACAAGTACTTCAATGCGTCGTTCCGAGCCGTGCAGCCAATGGTCGCTGCGATGGTAGGGCATCCTCAAATCACCCCTAATGATCAGGACCGACCCCTTTGGCTGACACTGTGCAGATTCTGCGGGCGACGCACAAAATAGCAGACCACTCGGTGATTGACCACAAAACTAAAAAGGTCAATCCGTACTTGGTCATAGCCGCCCTCTGTACGGCGCTGAACGGCGCTCTTCGAATCAACATGTGAGTAACTAGAGCACGTTCCGGGGCTCATTTTGCTTCAAGCTAACGTGATGGACCCTTTAACAGCTTCATCTCCCTTGGACTCTATGGGATTATATATGCTTTCATAGCGCGCGGGCTATGGATTCTTGCTCTTGCCCTCTTCATCCTCCAATACGTCGGTTACGCTCTCTACGTCGTATTCCGTGGCGTCCCCTCGCCCGTTTCACTCGCTCTGGGGATAGCCAAGACGCCCTCGCTCATTAACCTCTTTGCTCTCGGACTAGTTGCTGGAAGTCTGTCCTTCGGCGGCGCGTACACCGCCATCCCCTTCATCCAGGTTGAAGCGGTGCTGAAGGGAGGCTGGCTGCCACAGCGTGTCTTCATCGACTGTATTGCGATCGGGAATATCCTGCCTGCTCCGCTGGTGATCTTCGCCACGTTCGTCGGGTTTCAGGGAGGTCTTGTCGATGGTGGCCTTGGAAACGCGTTTGGTGGTGCCGTCATCATTACGTTGGGGATGCTCTTTCCATGCTTTGTGTTCACCATTGCGGGTCACTCTCTGCTGGAGAAACTGGTCCGAAACAAGGTGTGTCCTCATCTAGCCCTTTCTTCCTGTTCCGATTCCTGACCCTCCAAAGCTACTCGCGGCCTTTTTCGACGGCCTTTGCGCCGCCGTCATTGGCGTGATTGCCATCGTCGCCGCAGACATCTTGAAATCGAGCATCGAGGGATCCCCGCGCAGAGGAGAGGAGAGCTCCTGGAACATCGCTATCGATAGGGTTGAAAAGAGTGGATCCGCCGCCGTGCTTTACGTCCTTGCACTAGCAACGCTGTACAAGTTCACCAATAAGTATACGGCACTGTTACTGGTGGCTATAGGGGCCATTGCGGGGCAGTTTTTGTTTATTGACAAGTAGGGGTTCACACTGTCGTTGATGTGGTGGATAAATACCAGCAGATACAGGACTCATTTGCGGCAAGGTGAGGGAGAATTTTGCTGGAGGTGTAACGGCAAATACTAGAAGCTATTTTCAGATGAAAGAGATAACTTCCGGAAGTAGGGAAGGGACCCAATATGTTAGTAGCATAGAAAACATAGTTACAATAAGACTTGCTAATGAAAATCCTCCTTTATGCACAGCCTTTCAATTCTACCAATGTGTCTTGTCGTGGGGTTAGTTAAAACATAAAATAGCCTGGAGGTCTAGTCCCGCGCGATCCTAGTTTGGCGACAACATTAGCGTAGAGGATTGGAGTGAGATGGGACGAATTGATGGCTGAAAGCAGTGGCCATCCGGAACAGCCTCTCACAATAGGGGCCATGGACGAAAATGGGGGTTTCCACGTAACATACTGTGGAGAGTATCGGGGCCGGTGGGTACTATGCTCAATGCTATGCTCTCGTGTGCCTATACTACGAAAAAAAAAACGAGCGGCAGCGAGGTAGGTAAAGCTACCCGCGCCAAGAATTTCTAGTTAATCGCCCGGGCTCAGAGTGAATATTATCAATAATAATACCCGATACAAACAATCAAATAATGCAATAGTATTTCAATTTTTCAAATCTAAATGTTTCTTGAACTTATATATATATATATTTCTATTAAGAATAAGAGTCTCTAAAGTAGTACTAGTAATATTAATAATAATAATAATCACCGCAAATATTGCTTGTTTTTATTATTTAAACCGAGTATATGACTATATTTCCCCATCTATATATATATTATAATAAGCAGATTTTCGAAGAAGTTTGTTATATCTAGTGAGTGTAGGCGTTTTAGCACTCGATATGCCGGCAACGGCTGGCAGCATTGCAGTGCATAGGTGGTGTTCAGGTGTTCAATGCATGATGGTTGAGGTTGTTGTTATTATTATTATTATTTAGCTTCAACTTCGAACTTCAAGGAAAAAGCAGCGAGAGATAAAAGAGGTGAGATAGACAACCCCCCCCCAACTTATCGGAAAATGGGCAAGGACTGAGTCGCGTTACTAGCGGCATCTGAATCATCACTACTACTGCTACTGCTACTACTACTACTACTACTACTACTACTACCACTACTCTTGTTATTCTTCTCCCAGTCTCCAGTTACTAGACATTAATAATAACCTAATACGCCGCGATGAGCAGTATACTAGTAATACTGGGAAGTATATCAGTATTAATTTTTTTTTATTTACTTCTCTCCCCCCCCACATGCTGCATTGTGTTGTATTACGTTGTGCTGTATATGTATATGTATGTATATATATGTGCATTTCCTTTTTCTTTGTCTATTTATTTATCTATTTATTTATCGATTGTTAGTTATTTATTTTTTAGGCCCCTGAGCTGAGGGGAGGGGCGGGCGGTGCTTTTTTGGGTAGGGTGGGGTAGGGGGGAAGGGGGAGGGGGCGGCGGGTTGGAGACCATTGCCCTTTGTTTCGGCTCTGCGTCTTGTGGGTGGATAAACTTCCCGGCTGAACGTCTGAGATGCACAGCCACAGCTCCGTGTTGCTCGGTAAGAACAATTATGATGATGATGGTGATGATGATGATGATGATGATGATGAGATGGATGTATATAGAGAGGGTCAATGGCAATAAAAGGCTAGTTATGTTATCGGGGATTACTTGGTTTGGTTGGTATGAGGCGCAGTATATCTACACTATTGTCCTTGATGTTTCACCGACGGCGCGACACTGCCATTTATCCATAAAGCCGATTCCCGCTATTAAATGCAAGCTTATGTACTACCGGAAGCGAGGCATGGTGAGCTTTGGAATCGCAATCAAAACAACAGATATGCCCCTATCCAAACCGTTCCAAAACATCATAAGTCTGTAGCAGCGAGGCCACTTCTTGTTTTGTTGCGAAGACGCCATCCAATGCGTCTCTGACCTCAAACTCCTCAAGCACCGCACCAAACCTGGAAAGAAGGAACGTGGGAAAATTAGCCCCCGGGCGAGAACCCCTCAGGGAAAAGGGTACCGATGGTGGGAAGAGCTTACCCATAACAACGCACCTTCCCAGTCAACTCCTCCCTTATTGACTCGAAGTCTTCCCTAACTAGCTCGTTGAACCTCGGATGACCTAGTACCTGACCCCACGCCATTACAGGCGTAATTTCTCCGTCTAAATTCAGTCTCATACTCAGATCGTAGAGGGAAGCTAAATTTGGTGTATTGCCCGGGTCCTGAGGAATCCACGGTACTTGAGGGTGATTAATGATGTGCGATTCAGGTGGGCAGCTCGCCATCAGAGTATGGCCAGCAATTTCACCCTCTTCACGATTCGAGCGAACTATCAATAATTGCATGTGGTCCATGCAGGGCCGTTCGAGTCTGTTTGGAGCCGTCAACGCTCTATTGTGGAGGAGGTGAAAGGTATGGCGTGCGATCGTACGTTAATACGAAGTCTATGCCTATTGAATCATAGTCCATCGCGGCAGATCGCTGCGCGCCAGTTGCGACGGCCGGAGAGTGGTTAGATGCAGGCCCGCTTAAAGGGCTTACACCTTGAGATGCTATCCCGTAATTCCCTGACCTTTCACTGACATTTCCTGGGAAGTCTGATGCGATATACTGGTTCGAATCGCCGCCGCCGAAGGTGTTTGATGCCCATGAAATCCCGTGTAGCCGTAGTAATTCCTTTAGCTTGCGATTTTCTTCGGCGTAGGTCTGTTTATCGCGATTGGCAGTACTGAAGGATTCCCGAAGGCGCATGACCTCTTGCTCTAGGGACTTGATATATTGCTCCTTTCGCTCGCGGTGCGTCCTGCAGTTCTAAATGTCAACTAATGATGGCAACCAACTAATTGAAACGGGCCACTGCGGATATGCTGTGACCGCCAGGCGGCCACTAAATCGAAGGGGTATGGTATCGTGAATTCAGGAGCATCCACCGTACCTCTGGGCCTGTCTGTTTAGTTCCTGCCTCCTCGTAAGAGCGGGTTTGCTATCGGGTTTGGGTCCTCTCCTCTTTGGTTCTTGCCCGTCTAGGAGGTAGGGCATTAGCGTCCAGGTTCATACAAGGAAAAACTAAGAGTTAGGAAATGGCGAAATGCACCTCGCGTGGTCTTTTTCTCAGTCAAGTTTTTTAGGAATCCTAGGTTTAAATGGAGCGGGTTCCGCGACGGGTTGCCTTCACTTTCTAAGGTTCAAAAGCGCCGGTCTCTTCACCGCCAATCTCCATGCAGAGTCTCCAAACTCGATACGTTCCCATCAGCTGAGGGCTGGTAAGGGGAATGACGCATTCGGTCAGGAGGTGCAGAGGGAAATGTGGAGGAGAAGAGTAATTGGCGCAATAAAGTTAGCCTCGGTTCTGAAATATTCCAAATAGTCTTCGAGACTAATCAAAACTGTAAAATAAATCAAGCGCAAAGCAAAACGCTGATAGTTCTTCCGGTGCGCTCACGGCCTTCCGGCTCGGTGAGTCAAGCAGCCTTGGAGTGGAGCCCCACTAATATGAGATGTAGCAATGAGGCGCTGTGACACCACACTAGCAACATCGTATAGACCCCGCTCCCGCAGTGCATGCTATCCCATGAAATAGCGGTAGGGAGAAAAGAAATATCTTAGCTGTGGTGGGCGTGCAGAGAACATGAAGGGAATGTGCAAAACGCATATGGAATTTAACTGGAATCCCACAAATCGCTGTCCGTTCCCGGATTCCAAATACACAGTCCTTTAATAGGCAAGCGACAGGAAGCAGCGCCTGTACTCAATGTTAAGGGTGATAAAAGAGTGCCTAAAAACGTACCGGACCTGTCGCGAGTGCCCCCTCCGGTGCTAGCATTTTCGGAATCTAGCGGCGACGCCGATGATGCCATTGCTGTCGATCTGGGGGGAAACGGTGACCACGTTGCTGCTGCGTTGCTGTCTCTTGTAAATGGGTTAGTCGATGGCTCAGCACCTGCAACTCTCCGAGCGCCGTAGTTAGGAAACAGGTATTCCGGTGGATATGCTTGGGGAGGGTCAGCCATTGAATGAGATATGAAATGACACGAGGCGTTTTGTCAATCGAGGCCGGATGCCAGGTGCTGGGAATGACAGAGGCGGTGATAACGGCAACAGTAATGGCTTGCAACGGGGGTGTATTGACTAATTTATGGCTAGTAACGGTATCTCGAGGGTTGATATAGACAGGCCTTGAGGATCTTTGAATATTGTAGTACAGACTAGTACAGACCAAGGTTGCGTAACGGCGACATCAAATAGGTAAAAAAGTTGAAATTTCAGGGATAGAGACGAAGAAACGACTCACGTCAGATGCCTGAAGCAGTCAGAGCCGGCCTCTCACGAAGGCTCAGCGAACGTGGTGAAGCGGTCGCCTGCAGAGGGTGAGATCTACTCTGTATGCGGGGCGATGAGACTGCCGCACTGGCGGGACTCTCCCAGGCTGGTCCTTGCACTGTCCGGTCGGGGCTATTTGGAAACTGATGCAAAGCGAGCAGAAGCACGCACCGTAAGAGGAGGAGGAGCTGCTGGGTCCGGATTGTGGCTAAGATGCGAATAGCACGCAGCGCCGCGAGCCCACGGTGGCTATTTGTCACTCCCCGTCACGCAACGGTGGCTCGAGGAAAGAGCCAGGAGCTGGGCGGAGCCTGTTGCTGGGGACAGACCGTGAGAAGTGTGGAAGGGGGGCCGAGGGGGCTTATTCAGCCCTGATCAGGCCCTCTGCTTGGCAAGACTGGCCCCCAAGCTGCTGCACCGTGTCCAATTGTATTGTATTCGTATATCTCGCATGCATGTATCTGGTACGAGGTACTTCGCTGCGGGCGTATGTACACGCGGAGTACTCTGTACAAGACACACATTGCACCTAACCTGGCCTCTGGTGGTGGTGCGGGGTGGGGT
>JAJDFF020000218.1:0-56446 GCA_021527025.2 Geoglossum cookeanum | reverse complement strand
AAAAATGTTAAAAAAATAAAAATAAAAAATAAAGGGACAGCGGTTATTAAAGGGGGGAGGAGAAGAAAGGGAAAAGGGGGGAGTTTTTTTTTTTTTTTTTGGGGGGGGGGGGGGGGGATTGGTTTGGTGGGTGTGGGTGGCAGACGAGAGCGGGTTGGTGGTATTGAAGAGTGGAGCTGGAGGGAGGAAAAGGGGACGTGGGCATGGACGTGGACGTGAAGTGGGTTACCTTCTTTGTCGGGGTTGGGATTGGTGTAATATCGACAGAGGAGATAGAGGGAGAAGAAGAGAAGAGGGACGAGCAATAAAAGGCCCGTTTCAAATTGGTATTTCGATTTGGTTACATACCTCCTCCCCCCCTCTTCCCTACACCTCTTGCCATGCGGGACAACACATGACAGTAAAATCACTCTCCTTGATATGGTATTACACACCACATATCAGTGTAAAAGAGCCACCACCATCCCTCCTCCTCTCCCCTACATACCGCCGTCAATCGGTCAATACCTCCCTCCTAGCCAACCCAGTCCATCAGAATAACCCCAGAATATCTTCATTAGCCTTTTTCTGCGGCTGTTGTTGTGGCGGAGGCTGGGATGCCGGACCACCCAAATCCAAATCCCCAAAGCCGTTCATAATGTCTGCTGTCCCTCCGCTCCCGCCAAATACGCCCATCAGATCGTCGAGGTTCTTGTTCCCTGAAGAAACTACTGGGGGTGAGACAGCACGCTGCGGTGTACCTGCTAACCCTTCTAGACCCGATCCTAGGTCATTCTGCGACGATGCGGGAGCAGCACCGTCAAAATCGATGTCTAGGAGATTCTCGGCGTTCTGCGAGGTACTACCTGAGGTTGTGCCGGCCGCTGCAGCCGCAATTGGGTTGTCACGGGCATTTTGGAGTTGTTCCCTATTTCATTTTTGCGGAATATGTTAACCGCGGATCAGGCCCCACTACATGTGTCTAAACTCGTGCAGGGTATCTAAATGGGAGAAGGGGTTAACGAGATAGGGGGGAACGCACTCGATGGCCGCTTTCTGAACAGCATCCGCACCAAATCTACCCTGTCCAACAAAGGTCTCGGGAGGCTTGTGGTATACGGATGCGAGCGTCGATATTTCGTTGAGAAATTGTTCCAATAGTGGAGGAGAGAGAGATTGGATCGTAGTAGAGATTGGAGGTTTCTCTGATAAGACAATGTTCTGCAGTCTGTGAGTGCCCCGTCCACAAGACTTACAGGTGGGCAATGCCGCCTTACCTTGGCAATCTGCGGGTCGCTTGACAATAACCGCCAGTAAACGTACGCTCGGTCTCGAATATCAGGATTATCGTTCTCCGCTGTAGCTTGCTGTAAAACCTTTTGAACAAGTCCCTGCGATTGGTCCGGCTTCTTTAAGAAGAGCTTGACAACTGCCGTAAGGATTTGTAGTTGTACCTGAGCTGCATCAACACTGCCACTGCGGTCGTCTGAGGAACCATCTAGAACAAACCTGTGTAAACTCCTCCATAAATCCATCAACAAATCCAGATAATATTTCGTCGGCATTGCTTATCTTTTCGGCGTATTCCCCAACAATCCAGATCAGGGACCCCCTCGCATTGGGTTCGTCCAAGTCATCTATGCATTTGCAAAGTGTTGGAATAATCCCCTCGTAGCCCGGATATCTCCTGAAAATATCCTTGATCACAACCACCGCCTCTTGAACGACGTAATTGACCTTTGTGGCAATGAGCTCTAGGAGTACATTGACACACTTTTCACTAGCTGCGCTAATCTTGATGGCTGCCTGCCCAATCGCTTTAACGGCTCGGCGCACAAAGTCCATATCCACTTCTAAAGCATATTCCTTCAGTTCTGCCAGTAGTTGGTCCACATTCTTTTCATTAGCGATTCTGACCATTATCTCTAGTTTCTCGAGTTTAACGTATGGAGGGTCATTATATTTGCAGAAAAAAACGCGTAACTCTTTGCTAAGAATATCGGGTTGCTTTTGGAGAAGTAGATCGATGTTGCGGAGAGCGACGTATTGAACCTCCGGTGCCGATGATACAAGGGTAACTATTATCAATCAGCTACAAGCATCCCTATTTAAAAGACCATACAAACCTAGCGGTGGGGCCATCTTCCGTAAATACTGTCTTGCAAGGTCTGGGTTGATATTCTTCATGTGCAGAAAGACAACTTTGACAGCAGCCAACACAACACTGGGGTTGACGTGCTGGAACTGCGGTGATACTCTTTCGCAAATGTGTTCAGCCTCTTTAATGTCCGCAGCATGATAATTAGCCAGTGTCGACAGGATTGTGACTCTTCCCCACTCAGTGCACTCATTTAGCGCCATTAGTAACTTCTTTAGCGTCACTGGCGTTACTTGCAATGCCTTGGTCTCCGGTGCTGCCTCGGTGATCTCTGCGAGCGCTGTAACAGAATTGGCGACGACCATGGGGTTCGAGTCCCCAATCATTTCTTGTAGTGTCTCGAGGAATCCGTTTTCTAGGCACATTGTAGGGTTTAGGTCAAAAAGCTTAGCGACACATATAGCGGCAGTTTTGCGAACGTAGGGGGACTCGTCCCGTAGAGTCTTGCGTAGTGGTTCGTCCATATAATCCACCATCTTGTCTACTCGAATACACCCCATTGTTCTTATTGCAAGTGCCCGGACCAGCGGATTTGGATCTTCAGAGTCTTGAACGAAAGTATTCACGGCAAGGATGCATAAGTCGGGATGAGACTTTGCGTAGTTCCTACTTCTGTATTAACAGGATGCGCCTTTGGACACTGCCGCGGGTTTCACGAACATTAAGTAGAGGTATACTAGTTTCTTCTGGTCGAGATCCGAGGTTGCTATATTCTTTAAAACGTCTGGAAAGAGGGCCGAGACATCTTTCCCAAGAGTCATCGACATGATAGTCTTCTGTATAGCCTCTTTCCTGCAATACCGTCAGGATATCTCTCACGGCCTTTGCTGCCCAAGGCCGGACCAATCTCACCGTTCGTAGCTATACTGTGAACTAAGCCCGTTGCGACTCATGTCAGCCTAGTTCTCCAACAACGCGAGGCCGAGAGTTTGTTTCGCCGGGGGTCCTACACCAATCCGGCTCTTAGCTCAAAGGTTTCTCCTTTCCGAGGCACCGCGAAGGCACCCCGGATCCTATTAACCGCCATTTTTCTAATGGGCGTCGAGGCACAGAGTTGATGTAACCACCCAGTCTGTCGTGCTCGGGGGCTCGTGAGGCTTCGCCGGAATCTAGAATGACTGGAACCTCCACGAATGTAAGTGGCCTCTCCTTGGACTATATATTTGTCAGGGTACGGACCTTTGGCAGACGCAGAAGGTGGGTATTGTAAGAGCCCAGCTCTTGGGCGGAGAACAGTAATTGAGGTTCGGTGGTGTAGTCGCCCCGCCAAGGTTGTCGAAATCCGCCCTGGTCTTGCACTAATCTGGCGTGAGCAACGCCGCCCTGTGCTCGCGCGAGCCAGGTGAGCCAGAGGGTGGGCTTGACCACTTGGTGGAGGGCACTGAGTATTGTGGCTGGTGGCGGATAATTTTCGCAATGTATTGTACATTATACTTAAAGGTACTTCTATTCATATAGTGTAGTGGACAGTTAGCATTATGTATACAAGATAACGCATTGAAGCCTGCGTTGTGTTGGAGTTTGTCCCGCTTTACGACTTTCCCCGCTATCAAGAGAACTTCGTCCGTTGATAGAATTACTTCGCTATTTAACTTCATTCACCATGGATCACCTCCCAACAGTTACGGACCCAGCATGGCCACAGATAGATGTTCCATACCTGTGTAAGGAAGGCTATGATGGCCAGGGGTTCTCGGGGTACCCAGAGCGCAGAGGCTGGAGTACGGATTTGTTTCTCAGAGGCACATTCCGACAAGATCTGAAATCTTGGGAAGATACGGCCTCCTTCTTGCAGGAATGGCTCTACTTTGGAATGCTAGCCGAGTTCCTCGGGTTTGCAGTCAAAGCAGATGATTTTATCCGCCGTACTGGAGACAGCCGGTGTATGATCACCACAGCTCTCCTCCACCAGTACCTAGATATCTGGCAACGCTCCTTCCAGCGGTTACCTTCGAAGGCGAGGAAAGAGTATCTATCTAGGATAGACAAATGCCGCAGCCAGGTCGTACATTTGTGCAACGCAGCTTACAAGCAGTACATCCTAGCCCTTTACCAACAGATGGACGAACAGGCGAACATGGATTTGGACAACCTTAGTTGTCCTCTACCATTCGAAGTCATTTTATCAATCAAGATCTTAGGGGCAACCCTAGATGCGACGGGCAATCAGGTCTCGCGCGATTCCCGCTATTTTGCCTGGGGTGTCTTGATGATCGGTCGTGACCCTTTGACCGCAAGAATGGAGAGAGCTGGCTGGTGTAAGGCCGAGATTTCTAGGCTTATTGAAAGTTGCCAAATGACAGGCGTGTATTTCGCCAGTTTCTTCCGTCGGTCTCAGTCGAAGGAGAATCACAAGGAATGCACATTGGATATGTGTACCGCCAATCACATCAACGAGACGAAATACCAGACTAAGCACACGACGGATGGCTGTACGTGTAGTCATCTCGGGCCTCCCATTGACCAGGTATGCTCTATTTTAGAAGGGGGTGGACTGCCTCTCATATCATTGTCTGAAGTTACCGGAAATGGTGGAGTCGACGAAGTAAAAGTGGAGGTTGTCGCCCATCGTTCCCCCCTACCTTATGTGGCTATCTCTCATGTTTGGTCAGATGGCTTGGGCAATGTTAACAGCAACGCTCTACCCATGTGCCAGTTAGTTCACTTGAGAGGCCTGGTCAAGGAGCTTTATAAGGACAACCAGACCCTTGTAGCTGGGGTTTTGAAGCTAGCGAGAAAACCAGTCCCGCTGTGGATGGATACTCTGTGCGTTCCTTTGGACGAGAAACATAGAAATTTAGCCATATCTAAGATGAGGGTCTCTTTCTTGGAAGCGGATCGGGTACTTGTACTTGACTCAGAGCTCCAGCAGTTGTCGTGTCGCGCCTCTGATGAGGAATCTATTATGAGACTTGGCTGTTCAGGATGGATGCGGCGGATGTGGACGTTGCAGGAGGGTCGATTGGCGAAAAATCTTTACGCCAGGTTTGCTGATGGTTTTGTGGATCTCCGGAAGATTATGTGGGCGCTGGTGCGAAAAGGGTTTTCCAAAGGATATGGCTATCAATCTATTTCGTTGGAGGCCAGCAATTATTTGTGGGAGTTGTCGCCAGAGTCTGGTTCTACCGCAATAGGAGGCTTTAGAGGCCGCTCGACAAGTAAGCCTGAAGATATCCCCCTCTGTCTAGCTAGCTTGCTAGGGTTGGACACCGCTGCTCTGCTTAATGGTCCAAAGAGCTATAGGATGAAGAAATTACTCTTGATGCAAAAACGAGTTTTTGCTGAAGTTTTGTTCATGAAAGGACCGCGAATGCTGGGCGATGGCAACCGTTGGGTTCCCCTAAACCTGGAAACTGTTCGCATTACGACAGATGTAGTAGGGGTGCCGCATAGCTTGGGATTCAAAGTGTCTCTTCCTGGCTTCATTGTTGATCCACCTGGGGCCCCTCGCTTCCCGGCATCGTATCCAGACCTCGTGTTCTGGCGGTTCTTTATCTTTGAGGACACCAAGAATGCTCAAAAGCAACAATATATAGTCCATTACGATAGTAGTAGTGACCTATCGGATGACCAGACGGGTTTCTTTTCTCCAGGAGATTCTACGAGGTATGCTTTCATACTACTCGACACCAATTTTTCGTTTAGAACGGTTAGCGCTGTGCAAGTCATTATCTACAAGGAAGAAGGAGGGGTGTTGTTGGCAAAGTATGACTGTAGGGCATCGATAGAAATCAGCATCTCGCGTGTCGAGCCTGGATCAAATGGGGCTGCGGATAAAGGAGAAAGGCAATATGATCCTGATATTTTTCCTGGTGGGAAGGCGTTGATGGGTACTGCGTCAAGTACTGGGCTAGAACAAGTATGGATTGTGGGATGAAAGGAGGAGTGGTAGTTGGAGTGTGTTAGTTAGGTCATTTGGTGGATAGGGATCGGTTACCCGGACAGACAAGAGTCGGGTGCTATCGCTATCAACTTTTCCGCCGTAATTCGGCTTATTCTATGGTGACCGGACATTCTGCTCTAGATACAACGGTCTCGTCTCCTGGAAATTTTGGATGAACTTGCGTTTTGGCAAACCGTGCCTCGAAATGGATCAGAAAACGATTGTTTCTTTTGGATCGCTACTCTTTATATCCCGGCCTCTCCCGACTAACTCTTTCACCTCCAAGTTTACTTGACTGAAAAGCTTTGAGGAGAAATAGGTGATACCGAAGACATGCGGGAACAGGGGCTGGCGGGTATATTTTTGGGACGATATCAGACGGAGGTTGACGAATGAACGTTAGTCTTCTGTTCCGTGGGAAAGGGGATAGCAGGTTGGCTTTCCGGGAGAGATCTTAGAATAATTTCCAAAAGTGAGGAGATCTCATTGCCACCTGCGGGCGGGGGGAGTTGGGAGTCCAGAATCATTAGGGAAGGCTAAATGGGCGATGGATATCGACAGGGATGCACGTGACAAGAGCACTTGAAGCGGCACTGAAATAATTAGAGCTACAAAAGGCTCCGGCGTCAGTTGAGTGGCTAGATGCCTAGCTCAGCATCTGAAGTCCAACGGAATCAGTGGACAGCGCTAGGCGTAAAGGTTGAGCTGAATATCCCAAATCGTTGGAGGTGGCCCAGCTAACTTAGCTAAAGCGGCGTCACCTAGGCGGGTGTAGGAAGCATTTTACTATCGCCAAGGAAAGTCTACCCCAGCAATGTAAATGCTCATCAATCCCCCATCGTTCATACATCCTAGGAACGAGTGGAAAGCCGTAAGCTTGTAGGAAATGGTGCCGCCTCGTGTCTCACACGTTTTATGGTTTTACTCTCGTCTAACACAGTGATAGTCTAACCTTCCCAACCTCCGGCGCCTCTTTGTCGAAGCCCGCACTGAGGCGGAAGAAAGTGCATATTCTAGAAATGCCGTAAGTGCTGGTCCCGAGACCCCTTCATGTGCTCATGTGCACTTGATCTCAATGCTATCTTATATTCCTCCATTCCCTGGGTTCAATGTTTACAAGGTTTTCTTAGTTCTATAATCTTGTCCTTTTTATGTCGTCGGTCGTCGTCTTCAGCGTCGTCGCCCAACGAATGAGCAGTGCTGGCAAGACTGCAATGGGACCCTAGGAGTTCGGCACCTACCACGAAGGGTAGATCCACGGTACCCACTCCTGCACTAGACGGTATGACACTTCTATAGTTATAAGCTAGGTTGATGACTTTCAAACGGCGGTTGTTAATGTAGTTGGGACTCGCGGTGCAACAAGTGAGCATTTTTTCATCCAAGAGTTGCGAATAGCAATATAGTACCCCTTTACATAAGACGGTTCTCATCAGGATACGGTGGCAATATGTACCCGCCACCGCATGGAAAACTATTGTTAGACTATTCACGAGAGGGTCTAATTCTCTACTCTCCTTTACTCAGTTTCTTCCCCCCCGCTCCCAAGGAAGTCCAGCTCCCTCAGACCCCTCGCCAGCCTCCGCCTTGGCTTGGAGCAGGTTTCTTCGCCCTCATCCGCGCAATCCCCCCATCTCCTTGCTCCGTCCTGCACCGCCTCTAAGTCCGCCCTGAATTCACGCTCCTCCTTTATCTGCCTAGCTTTCTCTGCTGAGAATCGACCTTCCATACCAACATCCTTGAGCATCTGCTTGAGATGACTGATCTTGGACTTAGGTGTGGAATATGGTGCGAGCTCCTTGGACCACGCTTTCCGGATGCCACATTTTAGAAGCCACGACTGAAGCCGCTTGACTTCAGCTTCTGGGGTACCATCGCCTTTAGGTACTGCCAAGGGGGCTTTTTGTTTTGACACTTTAGCTTTCGAAGCGGAAGCATCTGAAGGGCGCTTCTTTCTCTTTGTCTTGGGTTCTTCGTCGATAACGACCGACATTTCGCTTTCAGAGGCACGTCCGGTGTCATCCGATTTTAAAATATCACCCTCCGCTACTAGGGTTATAGCTAGGCCCCCACCTTCTCTGCCCGTATTGCTCTCGTGTGATTTTTTCCTTGGTAGCTTTTCGGCATTCTCCTTATCTCCACCCTTAGAGGCCATCTTTGCCTGACTCCGCCCATGGCTTATTCCCTTTGGCCCGTCATCTTCATCTTTCTCGACTATCCGCCTCTCCAGCTTGATAGCTGTGCCTCTGCCCGCAAGACCTTTCTCTTTGAAGGAATCTGAACCACTATCGCCGGCTGATTCCTCCAAGTCTGGGATTGGGACCACGACTTTCTTCTGCCGTTTCTTTGGCTTTGGGTCAACGGTTGGCGAGCTCCGTTTGGCTCCCCGTTTCACAGCATCCGCATTATTCGGCTTCTTTAGCAGAGCTGCATTTGCCTTATCGGTCGCACGTTTCTTCGGTGCGCTAGGCTTTGTCGCTGGTGAATTGGATGGCTTGTCGTTGCCCACTTCGTTTGCCGCGAACTGCGCATCCTATTGGCGGGTGCATCAGTCTTACCATGAACCGTCTTGACCGTGCAAAAGTGGTAGTGCAACAATGTATTCGCACGCCACACAACTTACCGCCTCAGCTTCTACAATTTCCTTACTCTTGGCCCTCCATTCCGGATGGCCCTTGAAGAAGTCCTCCGAGAGCTGCAGCTCCCTCTCTGCGGCAGCGCGGACCCGCTTCACGGTCAGGTCGCTGAGGTTGCCCGCGTTAAATGTGCGCCTGACAGCATCGCGCAAGGCGGCGGCCAGAGTAGCGTCGGAAGGCGTAGGGGAAGGTGTAGGAGATGGCGACGGCCGTGACGACAGCCCTGAATCCGACATTATACGCGGGGCCTGTGTGGTGTGGCTCCCCGTTGTGGACGCGCTGACGAGACGAGAAGCTCTTGGAGCGTACGGCGCACTATTCACGTCCGCCAGCACCCGACTCTGCAGGGTCGCTGCTCGTGTAACGCGGCTGCCTGTCGGGGCAGGTGGTTGGCTGGGGTGGTTGGCTAGACGCTTAGCGCGCCAAGGTTGCAAACCACCAGCTTTGCGTCACAGGCACTCGGATAGCGAAAGTTGGCGGAATTTCAAGTACGGAAAGAGCGACGGGTTCCAAGCTCCTCCACGTCAACTGCCTTCCAATAAATACATAATGAGACCCTCCCCGTAAGCATTTCTCATTCGAGACTCGGACAATTTGCCAATGAGCGGGCTAGGGGTCGAATTGCCAGTAACCTTTATTCGCCTCATACTATCCCCTCTCCGATCTCACTCCCCCGCCCTCGAGTTACTCCGTCTTTAATCCCTCATACTAGCAATCATGCCTGCCGCACTTCCTTCGCTCAATCCGGAGTCGAATCTGCTGCTCGTCTCCAACCGTCTTCCGATCACCATTAAACACTCTGACGATGGAAGCTACGACTTTTCCATGTCCTCGGGAGGCCTTGTTAGTGGCTTGAGCGGTCTCTCAAAGTCAACTACCTTCTACTGGTACGGCTGGCCTGGTCTGGAGGTTCCAGATGCGGATATTCCGCACGTCAAGCAGAGGCTGAAGGACGAATACAATGCCATTCCAGTTTTCATTGATGACGAGTTAGCAGACCGGCATTACAATGGGTTCTCAAGTAAGTTTCAGCCTCTAGGGCAGCTACAGCTCAACGCGATGCTAAACTCAAACAGACTCCATCCTCTGGCCACTCTTCCACTATCACCCAGGTGAGATTTCATTTGACGAGTCTGCCTGGCAGGCATACCGTGAAGCGAATCGGCTTTTCGCGAAGGCGATAGCGAGCGAGGTTTCTGATGGAGACTTGGTCTGGGTTCACGATTACCACCTGATGCTGCTGCCAGCGATGTTGCGTGAGGAGATTGGCAACACGAAGAAAAACATCAAGATTGGATTTTTCTTGCACACCCCCTTCCCGAGCAGCGAGATCTACCGAATCCTACCTGTGCGAAACGAGGTATTGCTGGGGGTATTGCATTGTGATTTAATTGGGTTCCATACGTACGATTATGCTCGGCACTTTCTGAGCAGTTGCTCTAGAATACTGTATGACTTTCCTGCTACCCCCTTGTTACAGAGAATTCTGTTCATTCACTAACATTATTCGGCTCCCTATAGAGGTCTTCCGACAACCCCCACTGGTGTTGAATTTGAGGGTAAGGTCGTAAGCGTTGGAGCATTCCCTATTGGGATTGACCCCGAAAAGTTCACCGAGGGTCTTAAGAAACCTGAGGTGCAGCAACGCATCGCGACACTCGAGAATAAGTTTCAAGGTGTGAAGCTTATCGTAGGGGTGGACCGACTAGACTACATTAAGGGCGTTCCCCAGAAACTCCACGCGCTAGAAGTATTCTTGACAGAGCACCCTGAGTGGATTGGTAAGGTAGTGCTGGTCCAGGTCGCTGTGCCTAGCAGGCAAGACGTCGAAGAGTACCAGAATCTTAGGGCGGTTGTCAATGAGTTAGTGGGCCGCATCAATGGCAAGTTCGGTAAGACCCGTCCTTCTCAAATTATCCCTCATATGGGGTTTAAGCTAACAACGTCAATACAGGAACAATTGAATTTATGCCGATTCACTTTATGCACAAGTCGGTTTCCTTCGACGAGCTCATCGCTCTATATGCAGTCTCGGACGCCTGTCTTGTGTCATCCACCCGGGACGGCATGAACCTAGTCTCCTACGAGTACATTGCTACGCAGCAAAAACGACACGGCGTGATGATACTCTCTGAATTCACAGGGGCTGCGCAGTCTCTCAATGGCAGTATCATTGTCAATCCATGGAACACAGACGAACTCGCTAGGGCAATTCACGACGCCGTAACCATGGGAAAGGAGCAGAGAGCCATCAACTACCAAAAACTTGAACGCTATGTGATGAGCTATACTAGGTATGTTTATGGAAAGCACAGAACATGCCCCAGTTCATACAATAGAATCTTGTTTTATTCTTGCGTAGCTAACTAAAAATGTTCATTGTAGCGCATTCTGGGGCCAGTCGTTTGTTGGAGAGCTCAACAAAATATCGGAGCGGACAGTGAAGACGAAGATCAAGGCTCCTAGAGCACTCGAGACGGCGGTGACACGGTCGGTCGGTGTGGCTAAGTAGCTTACATTGTGTGGGCGTTCTGGCACCGCGGCTTATTGAATTATTTCCCCTTGCTTTTAATGTCATGTGGATAACGGAGAATGACGCCTACGTCTCGGGAAACCGCATGCGAATTATTTTGCACTTGCAGCAGCTTCTAACCGTAACCTTCTGCTATAGCAAAAATAGACGGGAAATAAGATTCGAACAGCTCTGTTCTTTCGCTCGAGAGAAGAAAGGCCATTGCGTGCTCCCTTGCATAAAAACCGGAGTTTATTCTCCTTGGCATTTTCTCATCCATCCTTTTCATGCTTTTATTCAGGCGGCGTCCTGGGAGAGAGGCTAAAAAAGGAAGAGAGTTTACAACGTGGTGACGTCATTGCTGTTTTATAGGGCTAGTTAACTAACTGGTGGGGTACAGAGTAGCTTATCTAACCCTTTCTTTACTGGCAGGGATTTTTTTTTCTAAGAAGAAAATAGTTGATATAATAATAATAATTCTGTAGATAGGGTGTGTGTGCGTCATATTGTAGATGCGTTATTTTCGATATGGGGGTTTTGATACTTTTTTGCATGTATGGGCCGTGGGAGGAGGGGGATGTCTGCTTGTTGTTGGCGTCGAGGTGGTTGGTTTACCCGGGAGGCTTCTTTTTCCCGCGAATATCTGGGGTCTTGTGAGGGATTTTGCTTTTTTTTTGAGGTGTTTCTTTCTTGGTGGTGGTGGTGGCGGGTTGTGCATGTACTGTAAGTTGCTGGGTGGAAGTTCTTTGGACGGTGTTCTAGACTGGCTATGGGCTCCAAGTTGTGGATACTACTCTGGTAAAAAAAAATAGAGTTGAGATAGTGTGTGTAGCTTTCGACACTTTTTTTTTTTCTGCCTCCCCAACGGGAGGAGTTCTACTAGAGGCTGGATTCATGCGGGTTTGACAGTCGTCTCTCGATTTGCGTCTTGGGCCCCGTGGCATGTGGTATCTTCGTTAGCGCATGGGGTTCCGTCCTTGAAATCTCGTCCCTCTATCGAATTTTGCTCCCCAGAAACCCCCTCTTCCGTCCCTTCGTCACCCTCACTTTTGATGCCTCCCACCAGGCTCTGTCCCTCTCTTGCCTCGCCACTCCCTACACTCTGCTTCTTCAAGACCCCTCCCTTCCGCTTCGGAATGACCCGCGAAAAGGCTTCCGCCCAGTCCCCGCACTCTAGCCATCTAAGCATAATCTCCACAACATGGTTAGTCGCTAGCACGAAACGACTTGTCATGTTTAGGTAGTCACCAATTGGTAACTTTGCAGTGCGGACTCCGCGATCCATTGCGCGTTTGTAACAGATTCCCTTGTGCCGGTTGCGGTCAACAATCCCGCCGACGATGTAGGTACTGTAAGGGGAGAGGTGTGTTAGGGTATGCTCAGAATCAGACGTCAGGTAGATAATTTCGCCTTCTGTAGCTGAATATGTTGCTTCCCGTGGGTCTTCCGTAGAAGTTCCAGCATAGGCGGGAGCACCAAGTGGCCCATGAAGCCTCCAACCTTTCATCTTCTCCTTCATGGAATCTCTCGCCTGCTCTGCTGCAACTACGAAATCGTCTTCCACAAAGCGAGCAGCCGTCCATCCTAGATACGCTTTGGCAAGTATTGTCTCGAAACGTTCTCGCATTCGACCATTGAACGAGCTCACAATGAGTTGGGTCCTGTAAATTGAGCGACGGTTCTCGGAATAACTGCGTGTGACCTGGTTGCTGAGAGAGACGATTTCTTTCTCAAGCATGAGTTCGTCAAAACCGCAGTCGAGAATGATGGCTATGGGTGTAAGGAAGGGCCGCCGTGAGCTTGGAGGTGCTGCGGGAGTAGTGGGGTCTGGAGAGTTATCGGCCCTGGAGTCGCTATTGCTGGTGCCAATGATGTTAGTGGGAGTAGTAGATTCTCCAGCCTTTTCTAGATGTTTCTGTCTCCGCTTCTCAGCTTGTTTTTCTTTGCGCTTCGCCTTGCGCTCCTCACGGCCTTCCTCCCACATTCGTTTTTTTCTTTCCTTTTTGAGCTGCTTCTTCGACACTGGGAGCTGCGGTGCAGGCCCGGGCGTCGTGTGAGAATCGTCATGGTCATTCGCACTCTCCGTGCCCGGATCTGTTTCTGCGGTGGGTGCTGAAGACGTGTTTGGTCTGGGCCGGGCGTTGATACCGATCGGGTTGCCAAACGCCGTATCTTGTAGGCTCGAACTAATGCCGGCAGAATTACCTCGAATCGATGGATCAAGCTTCTGAAGCTTGCGGGGCCGCTCCTCTTCATCCATAATCGTGTCGATGGGGCATTGGGGAGCCGCCTCTATGTATTTAGTATTGAGGTCGGTCTAGCTGCAACTGGCGGAAAATCATCCTTCGGCAACAGCCGACTGGGCAGCGACAGCGACCTCAGTTGTCCCACTCATCTTCTTCCATCAACTGCACCGCAGCCTCCACGGTCCTATCATGCCTCAAGATCTCCCACCAGTTGGTGGCTACCAGCCAGTACAATACAAAGTAACCACACTTACCAATCCATCTCCGCCCATCGTTTCATGAGTTTTCCACGCCCAGCAGGTATCTGAGCTGATCTAACGACTGCCCTTCATAATTCTAGCGAAACATACCTGTTCGGGGTTTCCGCCCAGTTTACTACCTGCTGGGTGTAGTGGCTGTTATGACCTATGGCTTCTATAAGGTCGGTAAGGGCATCCGCGAGCAAAAGTGCGTCTACCCTCCCCGTCCGTTGTTTAATGCCCTTCTCCGACCCGGAATACCCTCCTCACGATGTCTTGCACCCGATTTACTGATGCTCAATTTTCTCCCTTTAGCGAGCTGGCTCGTGAGAAGCTCTGGGCACGCATTCATCTGATCCCGCTATTGCAGGCAGAAGAAGACCGCGATTTGGTGAGAAGACATTATGCGAATAGGGCGAGGGAGAGGGAATTGCTGGGCACAGAAACGGAAGTGTACCACAGTGGGCGGTGAGTTCTTTTCCCCTCTTGGAGGCTCTGCTGGGGCTGTGGTGGCGGAACCGCGGCTGGACAGTGTTGTTTGCCTGAGCTGTGTCGTGGCTGCTTTGAGGCGAGGTGCGGAGTGATGAAGGGGACATGAGCACCTCTGATGTTAGAATCACTCACTGACTGGGGCATCCCACATAGGTTCGTCCGGCCAACATATGCAATCACGCCCAGCGAAGTAACCAAGTAATTTTCGCCCCGTCAACATGTATAACTATAAAGCCTGTTTGTAGTGTGCATAGACTGCTGTATATATACGACGCATCAATTGCATCTCTCTATGTTTTGCCTCAAAATCACAGGGAGTAGGGAACGTGTTCATCAATCTGGCTCTTCACAATTTGATATCGTCAGTTACACCTCACGCTCAACCCCGGTGAGTAGGGGCAAACGGGGGATTGCGTTGTCTTGTGCCCCTCACGTTTGCCCACCGGGCCTGCAACGCTGGCGGAAGAAGACTTACCTCATTTCTCATGTGATTCTAGGAGAGAGATGGCCTTTTCTCCCTGCGGTATATATTTCGGTAGTTGTCCTCGTTAAGGGACAGAGAATATCCCCTCTTCGATTGAAACATCCTAACTTACCTAAACTACACCCTACTCAAACAACAAAATATTAGACTCTCCACCTACTATTTCCCTCGAATGGACTTTACGCACCCTAGAAACGGAAGAAGGCATCGATCTCCAAGCAACCGCCGCAACCACAACGACGCCCCTTTTCGTATTCACAACCGCAACTTCCGTTTGCCGGACTGGCACGATACCCACGACCACCGGAACACCCCGACGGGTTACAGCCCTGCCCTTGGTAACCGCACCCTTAACAACAGCACTAACAATACCTCCACCATCTCCCCCACCCCCAGCATAACCATATCCTTTGGGCTAGACCGCACCATGCCCCGCCACCACCCCGCCACCACCCCAATCCCTCACCTCTCTACAACTGCCCTTCCCTCGATTCCCCCGGAAGCCGTCTACCTCTTCCCCACCTCCCACATCCACGCCACAATTAGGACGCCCCAGCGTAGCACGCCCATCGAGGCTGTGATCCCCATGTTCCTAACCCCAAAGGAGATCATCAAGCAGGTTATGCCTGGTGGGCGCGGGGGGTGGGTTGTTAAGGTTGTTGAAGATGGGCGGGCGTACGGGGGACGAGGAATTCAGGGGTATGGGAGGGGTGGTGGATATGGACAGGGTTATGTGGGGAGGGGGGGATTGAGGCCTGAGGTGTTGGACGGGGATTTGCCAATTGGAGGGTGGGTGGAAGGAGGTGGGTGGGTCTGCCTGGAGGTTGCGAGGGAGGCGGATTTGGACAGGTGGGGCATTAGGGAGAGGACGAGGAGGACGGGGAGGGGTGGGGAGAGGAGGGACGTCGGGTTTGTGTGATTGGTTGGGTGGGGAGGTGTTTTTTTACCTGAGAGAGGGGGACTGCTGCGGGCGCTTAGACTCTAAATTGGAGTTTGGTTAAACTTGCCTGGGATCTTGCGTGCGTTATGTTCTTCATTACTATTCTGCCTACTGGTGTTTACAATAATCTGAGAGCTCATAAGATGGTGTTCACCACAGCAGGTTGACGTGATTCATTAGCCCCCTTTTTTTTAACGTTACATACATCGTATTGCCTTAACCAATCGAGCCTGCCCTAGCACTTGCGTTCTTTACTAGTATCTGTAGAAAAGAGAAAAGGGAGATGGCTTATAGGGGGTTGAAAGAGAGGACGAATTAAAATATGAGACCGCATGAGGAAATTGGATCCTCGGGTTGTCGAGCTCTTTGGACGCCGGAAGTTTAAAAAAAGCAAACGGGGAGCCGTGAGATTGAGGGGGGATAACTGGCCATTAGATGAAATAGCGTTTAATAAGGTGAGTTGACAATATCTTCCCTTCCTAGCCTCCCGCTCGCTCTTCCAATAAGCCTACCTGAACTCCTCCTTCCGCCTCCAATCTTCGCAGGCGTAGCGATGCTCTCCCTCGTTGGCCGTTTGAAGGTTTGCTTTGCTACCATATTAACCTCATTCGGTAGCGCAACGATAACATTCTTATCGCTTCCAAACTTGAAATTATCCGCTTTCACTTCTTCCGCGTAGCGTTTGATGGTGTACGGGTCTTTCCGTCCAGCAAGCACCTTCTTCAAGTTCCAGGTCACGATGAAGGGGCCTGTGGCCGTGATGATGGAGGTTTCATTGCTTTCAAGGCCAGTATTGAAACGTGCGGGTGTAAAGGAAAGAGGTACGCCCGTTTCATGTTGGAATTGCGCGACATGGCTGGGTTGTAGGCCGAGACGGCGCGGCTGAGGTTTCGAGTCTTTACCGAATGACTTCTCGAAGCCGAGTTTGCCTACATTCTTGCCATCCTTCTGTTGGGCATCGATGAGTAGTAGATAAGTGCGGCACGTCCCCAGCACCCATCTACCATCCGCGCTAACATCCAGGCCAATGATGGCCTCGCCTAGAGCTGGAATGTGAGTTTTGGCGTTGATACCTAGGCGGTCAAACATGCGGATATCGCCTTTATTACTAGCAACAGCGATGTAGCCCTGTTCAGTTGTTGCGGCGGCTGAGAAGCCGTTCTTGGAAACATATTGCTTTAGTTGAGATTCGACAAGTTTGTTACCAGCAAGGCGGGGATCAATGCGATAAAGGGCGTTATGGGATAGACCGAGGAAAGTCTGCTCGTTGCTCATTTGAGCGAATTTCTATCCCAGTCATTATTAGATAATTCTTCACGCTGGAGTTCGAGAGGGGAAAGGGAGAACTCACATTTTCTGGAGCAAAGTTGGCCACAGGAATATCATCATGAATCTTCCACTCATCAACTACCTTTCCGTATTCTAGGTCCATCCGGTATAGCGAGTTCGGGTTGTCGCCATTTTGCAAGATCATACTCGAATCCTCACAGTGTAGCATAACTTTCTTTGGACTGAAGAGTTTGCCATTTGGAGTCTCTACCTTGGAGATGTTGGTGGAGAACTCTAAATTGTTATTTGGGGTGTGTTTGAATACACCAATCTTCGACCCTCGGACCACAAATGACCGGTCATGCTTGTAACCTACTGCCAACTGCGAGTTGACATTTCCGTCGTCTTCTTTAGTGTTAACATCTTCTTCGAGTTCGTCGCTGTCGTAGTGTTCGCTTTTCTGCTCATCATCCCTATCCTCTTCTTCTACTTCCTCCAGGTCCTCTGTACCCTCTGGCGCGTCTTCCATGGTGAGGTCCTGAAAAGCCCCCAGTACGTACTCTCTATCCTCATCTTTCGTCCTCGCCCATTTGATCTCATTAAGTTGTTCCCACAATGCCTGCATTAGCCCCTCCTGAAACTTCTCCTCAGTTTCCTGATCCTTGAACCTCAATAGCCATGAGTAGGCTGAATCTTCCGTATAATGGTTGAAAATAAACGATAAGTATTCAAAGTTGAACACAGGGTTGAGATCCGCGACGACCGGCTGACCCAGCCAATCCCTCTCTTTACCAGTTACTTGCAACCAATATTGCCACTTCCCTACTTCCGACACAGTCGCTGTTACTAGTGGATCCTGTAGAATAAATGATCCAGAGACAAGATCGAAAAGATGAAGTTCCGCTGTCTCCCTAGTCAGTATCTCTAAGCTCTTGGGGTTGATCGCAGATACTGGGGCAGCTGTAGGAGCCTCTCCTCGCTCGGGCGCTTTTAGAGAAGCTTTTTTTGACTTGGTTGGCGTCTGTTCTCTTGCGAGGGCTGATTTTGCTGTGGGTCCTCTCCCAACTGAGGAAGTTCTACCTGCCGGAGAGGTGGTCCCAGGGGTGACAGGGCTTGCGGTCGGTATTGCATCTCCGGTAAATTGAAATTGTTGGAAGTCCTGCTCTGTGGCGTTCTCGTGGCTCTTCCGATATTTCCTCTCGTACTGGCACTGTATTGCCGCTAACTCGAAGGTATGCACCGTTGTGGCTTGAATTGACTGGTCGCAAACGAACTCGTATAGATCTCCTAGATCGCCACTGAGATCCCTCCACGCGAATATTTTGTCATCGCTATCGCGAATCTCGCAGCGGAAATGTAAACCCTCATCTAGTAAGAATGTTTTCTCGTCTTTGTCTGACGCCAACCCCCCTTCCGCGCCGTCCTCGCCATCCTCATCGGTAAGGAGCTCCTCTTCGCCCTCCTCGTATGCGCGCTGGATTACAAGCTGATATTGGAAATCTTGCGCCGTGCGGCGAATCGTTGCAGCAGCATCTTTGAAGATAAGCTCAGAATAGCCTTTTGGAGATTGTGGGCGAACGAGATAGAGTTGGCCTTGAGAAATCTCGATAATGGTTTCCTTGGAGGTATCACCAAAAAGGTATTTGCCCACTATGTGTAGATCAGCCGTGTCAGTATCGGTGCTCTAGGAGGGGCAGAGGGTATCGCAAACGAACCATTTCTGAGCATAAACATATTGTGATTTGTTTTTTAGATGGTAAAGATGGTCTTCTCTTTGGCTAGTCCCGTTTCACGAATAACTCCGAGGAAATTTTTGGTGCCGATGAGCAGCGAGCAAAGGTGAGGAGAGTTGAGCAGAGAGGCACAAAAGCTGGAAGTGGGACAGGAACTGAACCACAACAAGCGATTGATGATTTGCGGTGACGGCATTTGCCGCAAACTAGCGTTGCACGAGCAACGATCAACACCACTAAGTCATCATCGACTCTCAGTTACTACTGGAGCCTTGAGACTACCGCGGTGCATCATGTCGAGCACTAAAGCTGCCCTCAAGGCGGCCAAAGCAGCTCTCGATGCTTCTAGATTCGATGTGGCTGTCGCTCAGTCTGAACAAGTGCTTGCTGCTGACCCCCAGAACTACCACGCGTGAGTGTTATGCCGGACTTGACTACCAAGAACTATCCCCGATGGGGACAGAGAGCTGAGAATGCACCCGGCATATCAGAAATGTCTTCCTGGGTCTTGCACGAGACAAACTGGGCAAATGCGACGAGGCTGCAGAAGCCTACGATGAAGCCACAAGGATAAAAGGCAACGATCCATTGGCATGGCAAGGGCTCATTAGCCTATACGAGAAACAAGGTAGCAGAAAGGTAGATGAGTACAGAACGGCAGCTGTTCGTTTGGCAGAAATTTACATCGGGGCGTAGGCTTTCCCTTTCACCACTGAAGAGCTAGGCTTTTGATGTCGCTGACAAATTAGTGATATAGTGACGATAGGACAAGATCACAGACAGCTATAGATAAATTCATGTTGTTTGCAAAAGAGCATGGCACTAGGTCACAGTACAAACAGGCGCTTGGGGTTCTCCTACCAACGAGTACAGTCTATGATTTCCTTGAGGGCCGCCTTCCACATCCGTCGGACACGTACATAAAGGTCGCTAGTATTGTCGAAGCAGAGGAGAAAGAGCGCATTAACAGAGAGATTGGTGAGCGCAGAACACGTCTAGGCGCAAGATTTGAGCAGGTGACGCTGGATGTGGAGAGGGAAGTGATGAGCCAGAGTACCTTGGAGGATATTTACCAGAATGTGATAGACTGGTCAAATGAAGACGAAGTTCGCAGGGAGTTTGAGGAGAAGCTGTTAAGACATGCCCATAACGCCCTTGTTGTATTACCATCAGAAGAAAAATCGAATAAGAGAAATAGGGTTGAAGATCTGGTCAGGGGTATGGTGATATTGAAGCATCCATTTAGCCTAGCCTGGGATATTGCACTAGAGTGGAAAGACGTGGAGAGGATTGCGGAATGGGACATTGGAGTCCTGAGAGAATACATCTCATTCTTTCCAGAGAATGGTCTAACGAAAGTGCTAAGAGGGTACTTGGAATGCGAGATTTCGCCATTTCCAGTCGAGGTCACCACAGAGGATGAAGGAAACGGAGGGGAAACTGGAAGTAATGACAGCGCTGTCCCGTTGTTGAGCCCCGAAGAGCGTCTCTTGCTTATGGCTGTACGTATATATGTTTACGCAAAAAAGGCAGCACCAGGATTACTGATATCTAAAAGGAGGGTCTTGATGAGGCGCCAAAGTCGGCGCTTGCCCATCGCCTCATGGGCGAGTACTATCTCTTCCTAGAAGAGTACGAGAGCGCCGTTGAGGTTACCCGGATGGCATGGAAACTTATATCTGTTGAGGCACAGAAAACCGGCTTGAACTTCCAAAGGTAGGAGACTAGATACTCCTGGCATGCGCACATCCTCCTGCCCTGATTGGTATCGGTGCTCACAATTGTGTTGGCAGAAATATCGACGCCATCACTATTACCCTAGCAACATCTCTTATTCATTACCAGTCTCCCAAAAACCATCCCGAAGCTAAGTCCTATTTTGAAAATATTATTAAACGTTCACCTACGTCTACCCCTGCACTCACCGGAGTTGGACTCATTCTCGAGGAACAAGAGGACTATGCTGGTGCAATCAATTTTCTCACACGGGCTCTGGTTGGCGATGCCACAAATATACGAATTAAGGCCGAAGCTGCCTGGTGCAAAGCACTGAACGGGAACTACGCTCTTGGTCAAGAGGAGCTTGAGTTATGCCTGCCTGAAATCGACGGTGCAGGGTTACAAGCCCGAGAACTTAAGGCACAGACTCTTTATCGTATAGGAATTTGCATCTGGGACAGAGACTCATCTATCGCTTCGCGCAAGGATCGCAAAGGAGCCTACTCGCATTTCCTCGCTGCTTTGCAGGCGAACATCAATTTTGCCCCTGCGTACACCAGCCTTGGTATCTACTATGCTGACTACGCGAAAGACCGGAAGCGGGCGCGCAAATGCTTCCAAAAGGCTTTCGAACTCTCACCAGTCGAAGTCCTTGCGGCAGAACGCCTAGCCCGAGCCTTTGCTGACCAGGGCGACTGGGATCTAGTAGAGATCGTCTCGCAGCGAGTCGTGGATTCCGGAAAGGCGCGGCCTTCTCCTGGATTGAACAAACGGAAGGGGGCTTCCTGGCCGTATGCTGCGTTGGGGGTCGTAGAGTTGAATAGGCAAGAATATGCGAAGAGCATCACGTCTTTCCAGGCTGCTCTTAGAATCTCTCCTGAAGATTACCATTCCTGGGTTGGCCTGGGTGAGAGTTACCACAATTCCGGCCGCTACATCGCAGCAACGAAGGCCTTTGAACAGGCCAAGAAACTCGAGAGTATAATCGACCAACGAGAGGGGCCTGTGGAGAGCTGGTTCGCCAACTATATGCTTGCAAACGTCAAGAGGGAATTGGGCGAGTTTGTAGACGCCGTCCATGGCTATCGAGAGGTGCTAACCGCACGACCGGGTGAATTTGGCGTATTGATTGCACTAGCCCAGACGCTTGTGGAGGGTGCATGGCGCGACATTGAAACCGGCTTCTTTGGGCGTGCGATCGGAGGCGCAAAGGACGCCATCAAAGTTTCCCTCAAGATTGCAGAGCAAAACCCTGAAACCTTCAATCTGTGGAAAGTCGTTGGAGATGCCTGCGCGATATTCTCGCGGGTACAGGTTCACGTGGAAGAATTCCCTTGTGAGGACGTTATGGACTTGCTCGAGAGGAATATCGCGATCGAGGAGTACGACCTCCTCGCTGATGCCGACGGCATCGGGAGGACTACTTTGTCTTCCTTAGTTCCCTCGAGTGAGGAGCCTACTAGTATAAGTACCCTTACTAAAAGCCTCCACGCAGGGATCCTCGCGCATAAACGTGCTATTTACGCTTCTACCAGCGATAACCACGCACAGGCTGTTGCATGGTTCAATCTAGGGCATTCGGAGTACTACGCTCATATCTGTCTACACTCTTACCAGAACACTGATAAACCGAGGAAGTCCTCTAGGTATTTGAAGGCAGCTATTAGGTGCTTCAAAAAAGCTATTGAGTTAGAGGCTGGGAATAGCGAGTTCTGGAATGCACTGGGTGTTGCCGCGGGCCAGTTGAATCCCAAGGTATCGCAGCACGCATTCGTGAGGAGCCTACATTTAAATGATAAGGCTTGTTTCCCCTAATCTAACATATTCTTTGTATAACGTCAGCTAACATGATCATCTAGAATGCTAGAGTCTGGACAAATCTTGGGACACTCTATCTTCTACAGAACGACTTCCAACTTGCAAACGACTCCTTCGCCCGCTCCCAGTCTACAGATCCTGACTACGCGCATGCTTGGGTGGGGCAGGGCCTGCTAGCTATCCTTCTCGGCGATCCCAAAGAGGCACAACTCCTTTTCGAGCACGCCTTCGAAATCTCGGACTCCTCATCCATACTGACTAAACGGCAGTACGCCCTCTCGACGTTCGAACGACTCCTCTCTTCTGCTACCCCTTTGTTCCCCTCATCGCTAAATTCAAATCTGATCCAGCCTCTTTTCGCCCTGCACCAACTCCTCAAATTGTCACCGGCCGACCTCCCTTTCCAACATCTCTCAGCGCTTTTCCTCGAGCGGATTGGTAATTACTCGGCCGCCATCGAGACGCTCAAGACCGTCTGTGAAAGGGTCGAGCAGGATTACGAGATCACCGAGTCGCCAGTCTCCCTCGCCAACTTCGCCCTTGCAAAAGCGGACATGGGGCGCGTAGAGCTAGCTGCCAAAGATTTTGTTACAGCAAGTGACGACGCTGAGACTGCGTTGCAGCTCTCATCCTTTGATAATGACGGCGAAATAACGACGTCTATTCCGAGTAACGAGCTCTCAAAATGCCGCCTCTCCGCGCATCTCACAGTTGGACTAGCCCGCTACTACATGAATGATATGGACGCCGCTCTCGAGATGTTCCGAGCCGCGCTTGTGGAGTCTGGGGATGCCCCAGACGTTATATGTCTTCTTGCGGAAGTACTATGGGCAAAAGGCGGGGAGCGAGAGCGAAGCGTCGCCCGTGATCAGTTATTCGATTGCGTCGAGCGGCACCCAGGGCATCTCCCGTCAATTCTACTTCTTGGCGCCATTGCCTTGTTAGACGAAGACTCCGATACCCTAGAGGCAGTGACCGCGGACCTACATGAGTTACGCGTGAGCGACTCGGAAAGCGTGCTAGAGAGCAGGAATCAGGAGAAAATTCAACATCTCCTTAACGCTATAGCTGTACTGTTGCCGGGCACAGACACGGCAGACGGAGAGTGTGCTGAGGTGACCCATCTGGCGACATCGATTATATTGTCACCCTCTAGCGCCTTAGCGTGGAGCCGCCTGGCTGAACGTTCCGGGGATGTCTACCCTGCTGAGATGGCACTGAAGATGGCCGCCCGCGGTGTCCCTCCTTTGGGCGTATTGCAGGCTGAGGATCTGGCAAGGGCACTCGGGGGGTCGGGACGCGCAAGGGACGTGCAGAGGGCGGTGATGATAGCTCCGTGGAGGAGTGATGGGTGGGTCACGTTCCAGGAGACATTAGTCCAATGCTGATTGGATTTGTATCGGCTGACCATGAGCAACTTGAGTTTCGCACTTTCCCTGCTGGATGTGGAGCCGGCGTTTTTGTAGTTATGGGAATAGAGGTGAAGGGGCAAGGCATCTTTCGAGACGAAAGTACGAGTAACACTAGTGTCCGGTCATGGTTTGCTGCGCTCTATTAAGGAACCTAGAACCAATCTGGAAGATTAGTGAGCAACTCCCAAATTATAGAATATCGGGGTGAACCAGTCAAGTATAAGGCCTTACACACCAATCAAAACCCTCACCTCCGGAGCAGATTCCCCAACTTCCCCACACATACATCTCAAGCATCTTTAATACGCCACCCCAATCGCAATCACAAGTTCCTTCTTGCGATTCTCGAACCACGCAGCGTGTAGAGACTCGATCTTGCCACCTATGACGGTGGCGGTTCTGGGCTCGAGCAGAAGCACACCGCGTGCGACAATTGTATTGCGGAGTATTATCTATGTCGAGGGTGGATGGTGGTTAGTCCATAGGGTTGTTTTGCATTTCTTGATTTGTCAGGACTAGAGAGTGGGTGTCTTTTCCTTAATCAAAAGGCAGAAACATTACCTTCGTCCCAATAAACATTCCCAACTTAACCCCCTCCACAGGTTTTAGGTCAATCCCGTAGACCCTCACCCCGGCCGCATCTTGGAGGATCAACCTACATGGCCCAGCTGTCCTCTCCTCCTCCCTTCCATGTCCTCTTTCCTCCCCTTCCTCCCTCACCACCCTAATTAGCTCCCTTCCTTTCCTCGTCTCCCCCCTCTCCACCGCCTCGAGTGCCTCAATCTGCTCCATCTTACTACGGCCCAGATCCTCGACACCTACGACCTGGACTGGAATTGGCCGGCCAGCCGGGAGTATACGTTCGGGAAGCGAGGCGTCTTGGATAGTGGAGGGGAAGGTAGGGGTTTGAGGGAGAGAGAGGGAGGTTGTGAAGTCGGTAGTTAGAAGGCGGAAGGAAGCAGTTTTAGTGAGAACCGGTGGGGGGGCGGCTCTTAATGTGGGGAGGAGGGAACGGATCCAGGTCGAGGAGGGGTAGAGGGATGTGGCTTTCGTAACGCCAGTGGCGACCTGATCGACGAGCTCTGGACTTAGATTAGTGACGGCGGCTGCCATTGCCGATCATTAGACAAGGCCTTGATGTTGTTGCGGCTCTGAGTGACAGTGGGGGGGTGACCGCACAGGCCAATGTTTAATTTTCAGCCGCATCCACATCATCGCTGCGGTGTTCTTCCAGTCGCTGCCACCGCCCTCGACCGGCAATGAACAATAATATCAACTAACCACTACACCAATGTCCACAATAGCTTCCCCTCGCCCCTCAATAGCCAGCCTCGCAACCCCCTCATCCTCTCGTCGCGCCTCCTTCGATACCTCCCAAACCACCTCGCCCTCCCGCGCCCAGAAGACCCTACCCCACCAACTCCAGCAACTACAACCACGCCGTGGTAACCGTGCAGCCCTACGAGATTACTATGGACTAAAATCTAATGATTCAGCGCCTGCGGTGGTGCAGACGGAGTCTGCGCCAGCAGTTGAGAGTGAGATGGACCGGGAGGGGTTTCGGGCGGAGGAATATTTGGAGAGGGTGATGGAGAAAGAGCGGTTAGAGGGGCTACTGACGATTGAAGGAGGCTTAGTTAACGGTAAGCTGACACTCCAGCGCCTGTCCTCCTAGAAGAGAGAAATGTGGCTTTAATTCCACTAATGCCTTGAATCGCAACCAGAAATCCGTGGTCTGGATGGCGAGCGCAAAGCCCTCGTCTACGACAACTATTCTAAACTGATCGCTGCTACCGAAACTATCCGTAAGGTGAAACCGTCTACCCCATCACTAGATCCAATCGACAACAGAAATTAACCCTCTTTCCCCGAAGATGCGCGCAAACATAGACCCCCTAACACCAACAACCTCAACCCTCCCCCCCGCGCTCTCCCACATTGCCGAAACAGCTTCTACCCTCGCTACTACCCTCCACGAACGCACTCCCCCTTCGCCATTCTCCCCAACTCTTCCCCGGCGCTCCTCGCTAATGATATCGCCTACAACCACAACTGCGAACGATAGCGGTGGCAATGGCGATGGCGATGGCGACGGCAGCCTTCGGAGACGAGCGCAAGCCAGGACAGTAAAGTGGGTGTTGGATGCACCGAGGAGAGTGGGGCAGTTAGTGCGGGAAGGGAGGCGGGAGGAGGCTGAGAAGGAATGGGGCGCTGTAAGTCGTGTGCTGGAGAGGTGGGAAGGGGTGAAGGGGGTGGAGGATGTGAGGAGGGAAGGGCAGAACGCGTTGAGAGGCGGCTAAATCCACTATATTCAGAGAATTTGGGCGATGCCTGGCATTTCCACTTATGTATTTTCGTTCATAGTCTGGTGCGAATACCATATTTTAGAATCCCAGCTTTCACATTACATACACTTGCGTCCTGCAAGTTACCCATTCAAACACCACAATAATATAAACCCACTCCCACCTCCAGCCGCCTTCCCAACCTACGCAGACAACCTCCTCTCCTCTTTTCTTGGCACTCTAACAACCACATAGGGATCGCCGTCCGCCTCACTTACTTCTACTTCCACTCCCCCTCCCTCTGTCTCTCCCCCCTTCCCTACCTTTGCCCACGCTTCTTTCAGTCCCTCCACCAGCTTCGGCTGCATGACCTCCTTCAGAAATCCCCTCTCACTGTTGGAGTGGAACGTTGCGATAACGATGCGGCCGTTCTCGATAGCGGAGAGAGCGTCATGGTGAGAAAGCTCGCCCGTGAAGATTACGTCCGTGGGAAATGGGAGGACGATGGGGCCACCAGATCCAGCGCACATAGCGATTGTAGAGAGTGCGATGGATGCGTGGGATGTGTTGCGGAGGTGTTGAGGAAGGGCGACTTGAACTGAATTTTTTTTGTTCATATAGAGATTAGGGCTTGTAGGAAAGAGAAAAGGACTTGGGAGTGCTCTTACGATATTCCATTCCCAAGCGATTAGAAATCGCATCCAGAAGGTCAGCCAAACTAATAGCTTGCGTGAAACGAACTACTCGCCCAATACCTGAGTCTTCGAAACCTAAGGGAAATTAGACCAGTAAAAATACACATCCCACCTCTAGGGGAGCCAGAAAAGGGAGGTATTGTTTTACCGGCTACAGTGGCTGTACTACTACTTAAGGCCTCTGAATCAAAGGCAAAGCCCGGACGTTCCCTATGCAGTTCAATATTTAAGTCTACTTTGAACAGTAATACATTAGGTCGCTAGTACTCACTTGAATGGTTTTGTCACTATGTCTACCATCCAATCGCCGAGGCCTCCCTTGACAGCATCCACTGCAGTGTGTGGTGAGTAGACCTAGAAAGTCATCAGACCTGACGAGGGCCGATGGCTGGTCAAGGCAAAAGGGTGACGACCAGGTAATACGTACGCTGATCCCTTCTTGGGCCAGCCTAAGCAAAGACTCTTGCTGCGAGTTCGCGAGCGTGATTGATTTTAGACCACGGAAGATAATGGGATCTGTTGGCTTTGATATTTATTTTGGAATTAGAGCTATCCACCCCTACACTCCATCTAAAGAACAAATGGCAATCCAACACACAAAAACAAGGGGGAAAGGGAAAGAACGTACGTACGGTACGCTATAATTACTGAATCCTTCCGCTTGATCGCTTCATCCGCAACAGCTCTCGTGAGATCGAGAGTTATGAGGACAGAATTGTTTTGTTTTTTCTCAGGGCGGGAAGGGGCTTCCAGGAGAACTGAGCGTGCGGTGTTAGGACACTGAAATAATGAGACGTGAATCTTTGGAACAGAGAGAGCATAAAGAAGGTAGCAGTGAACGGCATCGGAAAGAGGGGTAGAGACGCCGACTGGTCAAGCCGGTGAAGCCAGATTACCCAGCTCGATCAGCCAGGGGACCAAAACCAGCTAAAGCAATACAAACCACAACAACCCCGCTAGGCCACGGAGCAGGCAGCTCGAGAAAACAAAACAAAACACAACCAGAGAGTCAATAAAAACAAAACCAAAAAAAAAAGTATCTCCTTACACCCATTATTATCGAAACTCCTATCCGCCAACATCTCCGGATACCTATCATCCCACACATACCTAACATCAGCACACAACTCCATGCCATAACGGAAAAAAAAACCTCCCCAAAAACGGCTACTTCTCTCCCCCTCCGGTGGGAAAGAAAAATATGGCAAAGCAGCAAGCCGAATTATTCTTACAGCTTCTTCATAACACCCACCACGGTTCTCGTAAAGAGGGAGCTTGCTGCCGTAGTGGCGGAGCTATTCAGGGGCGTCGTTGTTGACATGATGGCGCGCCGGAGAGTGTTGTGCATTTGCGAATGTTGTTGTAAGTTTGCAAGTAGATGGGGGAAAAGAAAGTACTTGGGGGATTGAGGCTGAGAGAAGAGGGTTTAGCGCCGTGTTTTTTTTTTTTAATTTTTGAAATTCTTTTTATTAAGGTGGGGCACTATACATACATAACATAACTTGTGCGGGGGATGAGTTTTTTTTTTTTTCCTGATACACACCACGCACGAACCCCACGACCTGGAATCTGGTATAGCGGCTACTAATACCGGCTCTACGGGAGAAATAATCGAATAATCAAAGAGAGAAAAAAAGCCCCTTCCCTCGGCGATCCGGACAATGTCCAACCCACAGCAACAACCAGCGCCAGCATTAACGCCCGCGCACCTCACGGACATTCTAACCTCGGCGCTCCCAACCCTCACGCACATCACCATCCAGGACATCTCCGGTGTGTGCACCCCATCCACCCCTCTCTGCACGCAAAGAGAAGAAGAAAAGGAGGAGTGAGAAAAAAAATAACACAACCCACTTACACCAACGTTCAGGCGGCTGCGGAACGTCCTTTACAGCAACGCTGGTGAGCCCGGCGTTTGCCAAAAAAACCACGCTTGCGCGCCACAGGTTGGTTAATGGCATGGTGAAGGAGGAGGTGAGCAGGATTCATGCCTGGACTGTGAGGTGTTATACGCCCGAGGAGTGGGAGGAGGCGGGAAGGAGGGAGCGGGAGAGGGAGAAGGAGAATGAGGAGGAGGGGCCAGGGTGATGCGCGTGTAGAAATAAGGATCTTTTCTCAAAGGAACTTATTTTTTTTCCCGTTATTTTCTACGTTAGGATGGTGTGTCATAGATCTGTTAACCTAAAGAACAAACCGCAATCCAGAACCGGTTTGCTATTGTGCCCGCTGAAGAGAGATCATGGGAAATAGAAGGCCTCTAGGCCTTATGGCACGAAATATACATATGCCCTCCCCCCCCCAAAAAAGGTCAAAACGAGATACCTAAACGTGCGGTCCAACAGCGCAAAATGAAAAAAATTTGTGTACTCAAAAAACCCGCGCTATCCTACCGAAGTTGATACCCATAGCGACTACATCTAAATGGTAAACGGAGATGAACCCAAACACCAACATGACCTCAAAATTCCATCGCATCCGGCCCCACATCCTCCTTCTCCTTCTTCACCATCCGAACGTTGTTATCCCCACTGCCCGCACTAACCCCCTTCTCATCCTTCATCAGAGCTGCCACAAAAGCACTGAAATACTCTACAAAAGGCTTCAACCCCGTTTTCTCGTAATCCTGCACTCTTCTTGCAGCCCCTTCCTTGCCCTCTAAATCGACATTCTCCCTAGCGTGTGCTGCATCCCATCGGTCAATCTCTCCCAGCAATTCGGTCACAGTCGGCACGCCTAACGGGTCGAATTCATCTAGCCGCCTTAGGTCGATAGGTACGCAGACCCTCCCCGTGCCCGGGTGTACGACAAAAGGACTCTTGAGCAAATGAATTAGTTTCTTGCTGACCTCGACATCAAGCCGTGGATATGTGTATTCGAGTACAACGTCCTGCTTTGCCTCTAGAAGGGCTTTTGGGTCTAAAGAACGACTAGCGCCTGTCTTGGCAAGAGCGTCGATGTCAGCCCATTTTCTCGTGCTAGAGCGAAGGGGCGACGATTCCCATTTCTTATGCAGGGACGTATTAAGCGTTTTGTCTGGGAGTAGCTCCAAGAGTCTATCAGATCGGTCGGAGTCCTGCCAAGGGTCCTGAACTTCTAAGATGTCTGATTGGAAGTGGTCCTTGAGGATGCCGAGACTGCGGCTACGATGCGTGATTGAAAGTCAACATTCCTCACTTCTGATAGAATTATGGGCCATGTGTACTACTCGCCTAAGGTGGGGATGGAGAGGTCTTTTGAGGTTAACCCTCTTCCCGCTCTGTGCTCCTCCCTTTACTACTTCTAGATACCCTGCAATCGCCTTTCTCTTTGCGTCATCCATTTCTCGCGCCCTTCTGTCGCAAACCCATGCATGCGCACCTCTCCTACCCGAATACACCCAGAGAATGTGCTGAAATGCAAAGTCATCCCTCAGTGCCACGTCGACGACTTTGATAGCCATAGTCACGAAAGTCCAGCACTTGAGACAGATGTTAGCCTTGTCGCAGCATGTTCGGATATCGTCATAGTCTGTAAGATCGATATCGAAGACTAGTTCTTTGGCTACCGGCCGGATGGGATTTGACTTCGGAAGGGACTTGCGGTCCCGGGGGTTGGTGCTATATACAGGACCAATTTCGAAGCGTGATGGGTTAAGGCGAAGGATCTCCTTGCGGAGGCTGGATTGAACGTTCTCTTGTCAGTTGTAATTAGAAAGTTATAGCGATTCGGGAAATGTGGACCCACAGGTCTGCAGTGGAGAAAGACTGGTAGCGAAGGTACACGTCGTTCTGTAGAGTAAATGCAAACTCGCGATGTCTAAAGTCATTTGAAGGTGAAGGCGAATGATTCAACCATTGAAATAGATAGCGAAAAGGGAATAGTCGCTGGTAGAAGGCGCGCATGACCCCCGGATCAGAGTATTTCGCTGAAGGAGCAGCGCTTCTAATCAACAGTCAGTCCATCCGGACCCAGAGGAAGAGTACTGTTTCCACACGTACACTAGCACATCAGTGGCCACTTCAGGTTTTGTTTCTGGGGCGCCGGAAGCTGGAAATTCGTCGTCTTCATCATCACCATCGAATATATTGTCCAAACGCACACCCTCAGGCCTTGGGGAGGGCTCTATATCCATCTGGTCTCTCTCTATGAGAGCGACTTTTTGATCTTCCTCGCTCTGATGACTTCCATTTTCACTCAGCGCGGGAGCATCGGGAAGTTCGCCGTCTTGCTCAGGCGTTGAAGCCGCTGGAGTTGTAGGATGTGGCATTCCTCCGTGGATTGATCCCCGCTGCTGGGCAGGGAGTAATTGAGAATAAAAAGCGGGTTTTGGACGCTGGGCCGTCGGTTGATGGGTGGGGTCTAGGAGACGCGTTTCGACGCGCTCCGCGTCAAATCATAATTGCCAAGCTTTTTTCCTTTTTTCCTGCTGATCGCGGGTTCGGACACAGAGTTACTGATAGGAAGTACTTATTACAAGCTTGTCCAGAACAACAGACATGCTCTCCTGGACAATCGACAAGTCATTTGAACCGTAGAACACATGAGAGTATGTATGAATCCCCAATCTGTCCACCCTAGATAAATAAGAGCATATAAAATACCAGATTTGTCCATCTCTTTTCGCCAGTAGTTAGATATATATTAAGTTACTCCCAAAAGAATGCTTCATTGGTCGAATCCCATGCGGTCAAAATCCATTAATAATTATCCCAGAATGAAATGGAGGTAGACGCTGACCCAACGAACATTTCCAGTAGTAATCCCCCTGAAGGAATGATGCGGCCCTAATGCATCGACCAGGTAACTTTTCCATGACCGTCCATGCTGAAGCCCAGGAGCACTCTCCAATCTTTTCCATGCGCCCTGCGCTGGATTAATGCTGAGGGTAGTGATAAAAGGTGAAAAGAGGGTAGAGCATATCATCAGCCAGTAGACACTCGCTGCATCGGACCAATAACAGTATTCCCATTAGGCTGAACGAATACGCGCGCTCGCTTACTGCTGTCGCTCCCCGACTCGTCGGGTCCAGACATCTCCGACACCGTCCTCCGATGCGCGTACACTTCCAAACTCTGAGACTGGGACCCACGCATTGCATTGGCATACGACTCATCAGTGATAGACGCCCCCGTAGGGGACGTCCCAGAGAGTTGGCTGGGCGAATGCCAGCTGCTTGCTGGAGATTTGGCTTGTGGTGATGGCTTTTGCTCCTTGAGGTGACCCAGATGCTTCTCCAGCAGGGTCAATAGTCCTTCTTTAGTGAAGGGCTTTGGAAGGACATCGTTCATTCCTTGAGACCTGTTAGCAGAGAGTCATCGTTCGATCCAGGTTATTTGACCCATCATACCATTACCAAAGTACATGTTTATGTCGTCATTTCGGATATTGCTTGTCATAGCTATGATAGGGGTTGTGTCGTAGTTTCGGATAGTGCGGCAGGCGGACACTCCGTCAAGGTTCGGCATGATGATATCCATGAGAATCAAATCATACTTTGACCCGTTGTTTATCTTCTCGACGGCTTCCAGACCGTCAAACTAATGCAAGACATCAGCACGACAGATTCAAGCCCCAAAGGATGCATCACTAACAGCAGTGTCTATTGCACACTTGAATGAGTACAGGAATTTTCCGCCAATTCGCCGGCAAGTCGGGTCGTCTTCAACGAGGAGAATCTGGGGTGCGCGGACCCAGCCTGGATCAACGGCCACGCTTTTCTTTCTCCCATCAGTGTACTGTCTTCGAGAATCCGCCTCCAAGTCTCCAGAAGGTATTGGATAGGGTACGTTGTGGTAGTGTTCTGAGTATGTGGGATCAATGCCGTTGGTTTGGCCAGCGGGATAAACAGTATCACATTCCCCGTTAATCCTAGGGTATATAACCGGGTTAGTGACGGTAACCGACCTAGCTTGTGCTTCCTGAGACATGGGCACCACTCCATTCCTAGTGCCTTGGTCCGAAAGAATGGAAGCTGCGCCGTTGACCTGTCGGAAAAGTTCGTTCATTTGCTCCAGATGCTCTTCTGCTACAGGCAATTCCTCCAAAAGTTTTTGGGCGTGCTGTAGCGGCGAAGCCTGACGATCATCAGAAGGCGAGAACTGCTGTGGTTGCATCTCCGTGACGGATGCGTCATGGGCGTGAGTCTGATCAAACATTTGAGGACCGTTGATCCTGCTGTTGCGTCTCTGGTCTCTGAAATGTGTGTCGATGTTGTTCAAGAAACTCATCACATATTGCATAACGCACTCGTGATTCACGACTTTCTTTTGTACGCCTAACAACTCCTGCATTAACATCGCATTGCGATTGTTGAGATCACTATACCGATCTTGCAGTGCCTCCAGCTGCTGTTGGGTTGCGACTAATTGGCTGTTGACAAGATCTATCTGCTGTATTTGCACAGATTCCTCGCTGACTGGAGCAGGCTTCCGAGACGCTGGAGCTTTTCGCCGAATATTGTCGAGCGAGTCCTTGTTATTTATTTGAAATTCCGGGTGTTTAAATTCCCACGCCTGCAGTGATCAGCAGTGAGTCTCGAATAGATAGATCCATACTGTGGGAAGTCTATACTTACACCGGGGCCATAGGGAGATTGTCCGTTCTCTTCATTGTTGTGCCTGACCTTATGAAAGTCGTACTTGTTCAGCTGCCGAACAAAGCTTGCAAAATTGCTGTGCTTGAAATGTTTCGGAAGAATGGCCTTCGTGAATTTTTCGTTCTATCGATTCTGGTCAGACCTCCGTCTATAGAAATATCGTATGCGCGCTAGATACACGTACTTCTAGTACCACAAAGCTGTCCCCACCATCACCCCACCTGACGATTTTATCGTACGCTGGGTCTTCTAGCATCCTGATTGGCATTGGGTCAGTCAATGAACTGGGTAGGTCAGGAGAGTGTGCCGCGAAGACCAGGATCGACCCACTTGTACAGCTTCCGCACCTAATTCGCGCGTTAGCGACTAGAACAGTAGTTACTAATTCAATAGTCTAGAATCGAGGACTCACAAAGTCACTAGAGCTGCTGGCGACTGATGCGCCGCCTGGAGCCCCACTGTCCATCTTCGAAAGGACGTCACTGGCCAAAAGCGGAGAAGGGCGCCACGCGACAACCGACCGGAACTTGAAAATTTGGAAGAGTTGGTCGGCGAGTCAGCAAGTACAGAGTACTGGCGTTGAGTGTCGATAGCGGAGCAGGCCTTAAGTTAGTTATGGCACGTTGCAAACGTCCCCTGCCTCGAGCGCTGTGGACCTCTGCAAAGCAACTATTTCTTCCTTTGCCACGGGTGGGGAAACCTCAAGGCTGGGCGTACGACACACCGCTCGCTGGCCAGTCAGGCGATAGCGACCGTATATAAGCTGCAGCGAACAATGGTAGAGAAAGCGCACTGTATAATTGCAGTCACCAACACGATTGTGCGTGATCCATGGCGGAGAAAAACACGAGTCGTGATGGTTGATTCGGAACTGGGTCTGGACCGTCGCAGGGCGACGAATGCATGGAGCGTGCTTTAAGTAGGGGACCCGAACACCTCTCAGGTGGCGATTGCGGCTTGCACCCAAGCGAAAGTCAAAAGTCATTGTCTCACTCGACTCAGAACAGATTGTTAGAGCCCAAGCACGGGGGGGGACGAGGCAGGGGAGCTCCACACGACAATCGCTGAACACATCCTGCCCCGGCTCCCTGTTCACCTTCATTCAACCTGCATCTGCAGTCGACTCATCCACCCTCTCGCCCGTGGCCTATCCCGGGCTCCCAGCCTGCCAGCTTGCCAGATCTTGGGACACTCCCATGCACTGGCCGTCTCCCATGTCGTACCGTACCTTACTCGTGGGCGATGGATGGTGTGGAAGGGTGCAGCGCAGTATCGGAGATTCCACTACGCACGCAAGTAAGCGAAAGTCCTTTTTCCCATGAATCCGGGTGGCTGCCGCATTCCCACCACCGCCGCCGAACTTCGTGGCCTGGAGCCCGAGACCGCGATGCTCGACGCCCCATATCATCCGATCTTTGCCTCCCGCTCTAGCCACCTCGCTACGCCGCCGACTCCAGCGGGCAGTCGTGCAGTTGTGTCGCGGAATCGGACTGCTAGCCATGCACCTTGTCATGTCGACTGTCAGTATGTCACTCGAGCCTTCTCCCTGGAGCAGCAGTTGGCTCTTCTCTTGACGTTGCACCACACACGCAAACCCCAGTCCTAACATGCATATGTGCTGGGTCCGTGCCAACTCACTGGGCCGCAGTGGTGATTCGTCAACAGCTCTGCGTTCTGCTGTAGTGGCCGCTCGCGAAAGGTTTGAATTGGGGTTAGTGAGCTGCAACAAGCAAATATCAGGCCACCAGTTCAACCGCCCTTGATGATATGGGGTGTGATTAGAGCCGAATGGAGAAGCGTGTGCCACTCCGTAGAGACACATCTGGGGACATTGCAGTGAATCCCCGCAACATCAACCAGGCGCCTGGAGATGAATTGCGGCATGTGCCGTCGGCACACCCGTGGTCGGCTCGGGGCTCCAGTTCATGTCCAGTTCACGTCCAGTTCTGTCATTTCCAGTTCACGTCCTGGCCCGGGTTCATGCGGAAGAGCCCAATTATCCAAGTGTTGAATTATCCAACTGTCCGGCTGCCGCGCCGCTGCCTTTGCTGCCGCAGGTGGACCCCCACAAGACCGGGCTCAGAGCATATTGTAACTCTCGTACTACTTTCGACTTCTTGCACACGCTGGGATCCCTGCTGCATCTGCCGAGCAGTCACTGGACCGACTCTCAACCGCGCCAGCCACATCCACCATCCACTCCCACTAACGGAACCTTATCAACTGGGCAAATAGTTGTAGCTGCAACATCAAGCAATCATCAATTTCACAGACGATCGAGCCAAGCCATGGTGAACTCAATCTTCGCCATCCGCACGTTGCGTCCGGTCGCCAATCGAGCTGGGCTTACCCAGCGGTCCTCCCTTCACTCATCACCTCCAGTATTCGTCAGAGTCGGCGACCGCATCCCCGACACCGATGTCCTCGTGGAGGGCTCACCGGGAAACAAAATAAATCTAGCGCAGGAGATCAGGGGCAAGAGATCTCTCATCATTGGAGTTCCCGCCGCGTTTAGTGAGCTATCCCATCTCCCGAATGTATCCATCCGAAAAAGGAGGTCGTACATGCATTTACCGACCATGACACACCTCAATCATAGGTTCAACCTTGATTGCCTCTGGCTCCCCTCATTTTCCACCGTAATTTTTCTAGAAGGTCGCCTTTGTACGCATGTACAAGTACACCCGCTAACATTGTCTGCGTCTGGCCAGGCCCCGCTTGCTCCAATTCACATGTGCCTGGCTACATCAATCACAAGGATATCGGGAAGGCCGGTGATGTCTTTGTCGTCTCCGTCAACGACCCATTCGTGTTGGTTTTCCCATCCTGTGTCCGACCCGCATTTGTTGACCAGTCTCATGTATGTAGGACGAAAGCATGGGGTCTCTCGCTTGACCCTGCGGCCAAAAGTGGTGTATGTCGATAAGTGTTTTGCTTTTCTAACTCAGCCACACACCCAATCACATTCCACCCGTTGTACGGCCGTACGCAAATCCCTTACTCCAATGGGCTAACCTCCCCATGCGAGAAAAAATTATTAGATCCGGTTTCTAGGCGACCCGACAGGCAAATTCACTGAGGCACTCGACCTCCTGTTCGATAGCACCGCCATCTTTGGGAATGCCAGAGCCAAGCGATATGCGTTGGTGGTGGAGGACGGGACGGTGAAAGAGGCATATGTGGAACCAGACAATACAGGTGTCGACGGTAAGTATATCATCTGCCTGCACAATACCCACGGCGCTCGAAAGAGTGGCCTCTCATCCGATAAGGTTAACAAAGAATAGTCTCCACAGCCAAGAACGTGTTGGGCTGAAGATCAATTACCGGATGTGGGGAGGGCCCTTGATCGTATCGCCGATTGGTGTCAGGGAACCTCAGAATCCTCGGGTATGTCAAAAGTTACTCTGTACTACTACTACATCCATTAGAGAAAGAGAAGAAATTTTTCGTTCCAATAAACGGTCTATTTGATACACCATGGGTAATAGATAGACAATCTACTGGTAACTGGGCATCAAGGACGGAACTCCCCGTCCCGCCATTAGCATGCGCGACGTGAGCAAGAGAGGCGAGTGTTGTACTACCATGTACGTGAATGCGGCGCAAAGCACAGATGGTGAAAAGCAGGGCCGTGCAGAGAGGGGGAAACCCAGCTCCCATCATGCAGAGTGGGCAAGTGCAAGAGAGGGTGAAAAAAGGAAGTTGACGCCGACTGAGAAGAAAAGAGGAAGAACAAGCGTAAGACGGAGGTTGCCGTGCGGCTCTTTTAGTGCATCCCGCAAATACCCCATAACGCATCCCGCAAAATCCCCCATGTACCCAAACCCAAAAACCTTTTTTTTTTTGTAATGAAATTTGAAAGAAGGGGTGTGTGTATGTGTGAGTGTATGTTTCGAGCCGGAAGCGGAAGCAAAGTCCCTCCCTCCCCCCCCCCAAACCATCTCTTTCTCTCTCTCTCTCTCCCGTCCGTCTCGAGAGAAGGGGAATGAAATGATGGAATGATGGCACAAGGGGCTGGCTGGCTGGCTGGTTGGCTGGCTTGTTCTGTTTGGTTGTTTGGTTTTGGTTTTGGGTTTTGCGCATGAAAAGAGAGAGAGAATAAGTAAGTAGTACGTAAAAAGGAGAGAATGAAAGAAAAAGAAAAGAAGAAAAAAAAAGGGAGCCGCAAAACTCGACTCGAGCGCAAATGTCCTCCCCTACTCTACCTGCTCTGCTCTACTACCCAAGACTTCTTGAGTAGACGGAACTGGCGGAACTGGGTTTCTTCCGGAACTACGTGTGGTTTTTTATGTAGGGGTTTTTTTTTTTTTTACAACAGCATTTTGGAGAATGCACAATTAATCCTTTCGTTCTTTTGTTTAAAATTAAAAATAGCAGCACCAAAATAAAAAGAAAAAAAGCTCCTTTCGGCTCCGTTTTCCCTTTCTTTAAATTTTTTTTATTTTTTATAAAAGCCAAGTTTTTTGGGTCTCTAGCGATTGGTAAGGTTGAAAGGAAGGGAAAAAAAAAAAAAAAAAAACCCGCAAAAAAGATTTTTGGTGTTTTTTTTTTTTTTTCTTCTTTCTTTTTTCCCCGCGGAGAAGAAAGAATAAAAAAAGTCTCCCCCCCCGATTCGGGTTGGGATTGAAGGATGAAGAGCCGCAACCCCAACAGAAAAACCTCGCTCCCACCTCGCCGTCGCGCCGACGGCCAAATCCCATATCAAAACCCTCGAAAATTGCCACCACCACCACCACACCTCCTTGCTTCCTCCTTGCTTCCTTCCTTTGCCAAAAAAGAAAAAAACGAAACATGGCATTCAGTTTTAGGCGACGACAAAAAAAATAAAAAGCAAAAAAAGCAAAAAACCCCTCCTCTCATAGTCGGTGCTCGCCAACTTTCTTACGAGTCATTTTCCAAATCGAGTCAGTTCCCGCCACATTGTTTTTCGATTCCATACGCGGAGGAAGAGTTTAAGTGCGACGTGACTCTTGGACGAACGGGGGGGAAGTGGACGCGAACAAAGAAAAAGAAAAGGCTAAACCCCCTCCTTCATTCCCCCCCGGAGCGTTTTTTGGGGTTTTCTGTGGGGGGAAGTGCGGGGGGTTCGTGTTGTGTTGTGCGTTTTCGGTCTAGCGATCGGTGGTGATGATGGCTGATGATGATGATGATGGTGAATGTGTCCGCGGAATGCGCCGGATAAACCAAGAGACAAGGAGCGCGCCCTTTTTTTTCGCGTTACCAACTAAACCAACTATTCCATTTCCAATTCCCCCCCTGGGTCTAGGTTTTTCTGTGATGTCGCGACGGGATTTTGTGGGGGGGGTATTACAGACTTACTTCCTGTTAGAATTTTTTCCCTTCCTCCCCCCAGCCCCGTTTTCACAAGGTGGGTAAAAAAGAAAGAAAGAAACACTACCCCTTACATCCATCCCTAATACCCAGAGGAAAGAAAGGGATGTTTTGAGGTTTCGGGTTTTCGTGTCGAGGAGCAGGACCATGCTTGGCAAGAACACACTCTCCCCATCGCTAGATTAGCTCGGTAGACCAACCGACGGACCCACAACCCAACTCAGAAGAACCAAGCAGCAGACCCAAGCAGCAGCAAGTCAGCCAGCCAGCCAGCCCTCCCCATGACCATCACCCTCTATCCGCTGGTTTTTTTTTTTCTTTTCGCTCGAGTCAGGTACGACATCCATCCATCCGTCCAACCAACCATCACCGCATCTGACAATTGCATTTCATGCGATAAAACTAAACACACACTTACACACACACCGCCCCGAAACGGAGATGTCGGGGTTTGGGAAAAAAACTATTTTTTAATTCCGTTTTAATTCCGTTTTCTAGTATCAGTAATCGGCCAGTATCCAATCAAAGAGGCACAGCGAGCCAGCCGGCCCCGATAGAGTGGAGGGAGAGGGGAGTGGGTGGCGAAAAAATGACGAAAAGTGGGCTGAAGTTTTTTTTTTTTTCAGGAACATATACCTACATACACACGACCTACATACATACACACTACCTACCTAGATACACACACATAGCGCACATGCACACACACATGCGGCGCGTAGAAAATGCGACGCGTAACATGCGATGCGTAATATGCGTATGTGAAAGAGAAGAGAGAAGCAAGGGGAAAAAGGGAAACCGGCGGCAACCGGGGGACCAAACCAACCCAAAAGGGAATTAAAATTACCCCCTCATTTTCAGATAGAAACAAAAAGTGAGCACCCGAAGTCGGAGACGGGAGATGGGAGGGGGAAAAGGAAAAAAAAAAACGGAGGGGGTGGTCTTTGGGAGTAGGGGAGGGGAGGCATATGGTCGGTTTTGGAGGGGGGGGGGTATCAATGTGGGGGATTCTGTGGGGGAGGGGGAGGATGGATGGCTCAAAAGAGAAGGGATATAAAACATTGTGTGAGGTTTGTTTTTTGTTTTTTATTTTAATTTTTTTGGGAGAGGTAAGCTGCATTCATTCTCAAGTCCGACGTTACTCAAGCTAATGCTTATTCGTCCTACTACTACTCTCCCCCTACTCCATTACCCCGCAAAAGCCGACTTGTCTCACTCGCTCTCTTCGCTCCCGCTCTCCTCGTCGGCGTTTTCAAGCCACTCGACAAACTGCCTGATCTGGCCCCTTACCCCCTCTAGTTCGGCTTCCCTCCCCCTCTCATCACCCCACCACTGCAGCAGACCCTCCTCCTCTAGAACGTCTAGCTCATACAATTCCTTTGCCGTAAACAAGAGTATACTCTCACCTTTTTCCTTTGCCGCCGCATCCTTCTGCACCAACAAAAGGAAATCAACCTGGTCATCCTTGGTCTCCTTCTCGTAGTCAAAGATCGTACGTTTTACTAGCTCTTTGTATTTCTTCACCACTTCTGAGACAGCTTCGCTTATGCCTTTGGACTGGGTGTCGACGAGTTGCTGGACCCGCTTCATAAACGCAGCAACGACTGCGCGGCGTACTTGGTGGTCTGATGCGTTGTTGCTCATGCGCAAGCCCATGAGCTCTAATTGTACGACGTCAGAGGCATCACCACGCTGGAGCGAATCGAAGACGCTGGATGCTGCGTCGTGGTGGAAGTCGCCATCGTCCTGGCCGTCCTTGGAAACGAATGTGGCAAAGCTTCCTGATTTGGAGTGTTGTATGTGTTCTATCGACACATCAGAGGAAAAGGTTGAGACTGAGGAAATAGAGGAGGAAGATAGGGCTAGGTTTGGTAAGCTGTATACTGTTGCACATTAGTAAATTTCAGGGCTAGAGCTTGGTTATAATGGGTACGCACAGCGACTCGGCGATGCAACTGCTTTTGGCTCGTTGTCGTCTTCTGCATCCAATTCCTCAAACTCGTATCCCTCCCCGCCTTCCCCAACCACCGCTACGTCACTCGATACCATCTTATATTCTTCACCGTTGTCTCGTCTCCGCTTAGCCCTTGTGATCCTTGAGCTACCCAGTACAGAGGTTCCATCTGCCAGCCGAACGCCATACGATACTAGTGCACCCGAGCTGATGTTGCAGCTCTGCCCGACTATAGCCCCACTAGCGATTATCGCATCTTGAACCCTAGTTCCATCTCCAATGATCGTGTCATCCCAAATGTGGCTACCATCGATCCGCACATTCTTCCCGATTTGACACCTACGGCCGATGATACTACTTCCTATAGTACTACCATCAGCGATGCTCGTACCACCACCAATGACAGTCTCTGACTTTATGACACAGGACCGAGCCAGTATCACATTCTTTTCCTTGTAAACGTTGTCGCGGTCGTGCCAGTATGACTGTCCAACGAGCAAGTTGCTATCAAGGCAAAGCGGATATGCCCACCGTTGGACGATGTCTCGGCTGACCATTTGATATGATTGCAAGTTCCGGACTCTCCTAGCATAATGGTCATTGATTATGTGCGTATGAATAGTCTTGCCGTTAAGCTCATAGTCTTTGAGAACGCCATAGAGGAAATGTTTGCGCGGCGACTCGTAGTCGAAGCTATCCGTCCATAAAGCCAGGACGTCCGGCGTACAAATGTCGATGTAACAGTCTATAAGGTCATTTCGGAGTTCGGCGCCTGGGTGACTCAACGTCAGATCCGGGTCAACGTCTATCCTATCAGTGTACTGTTGGGTTTCTTGGTAATGAAGGCAGCGACTTTTTATAGGGTCAATCATAAATGACGCTGCTGATCTCCGCGGCCGTGCCTGGGGTGTCGAATCCGTTTCTCGCAGTATCATTGTCATGATGGCATTCTTGTCTGCCACTCTTCTTGCCCGGTGCTCCGCTAAAGCACCTTCTAGAGGCAGATTGCTGACAACATCTGCACTCATAACGATGAAGTCTCCTGTGATGAGGTGACGGCTGTCCAGATCTCGCATTGCATCCCCGACAGAGCGGGACGTGGACCTGATGATCTCCAGGCTGTTGAAGGGTGATGACGGAAGGCTCCATTTGGACTTCCTGGTCACCTTGAGCCATCTGACCGTGGGTTTGGCGTATGCGGGCATACGCACCGGATGTACTCTTCGACTAGGGCGGTGTGAGCCCCACAGTAAACAAAGATGTCCTGTACCCCAGCGTTGGCGAGGAGGTCAAAGGTGTACTCGATCATAGGTGTATTGGCCAGGGGGAGCAAACACTGCACTCGTAAGTATCTGGGCTTCTACAATTCGTGTGGGCCTGGCAACCATACTCGCGGGCGCTCGAGCGTAAATGGGTTGAATCTTGTTTCGTATGAGTCGGCAAGTATCTAGTGTTCCGCGCAGTCAGCGGCCTAAGCAGTATGCCGGCGAGAAAGAAAAAAAATACACACCACCGCCTGCAAGGAATCCGCGCGCTCGTCGTCGCCACCCTTCTTGCCTGCAGGGGCATTTGGTTTCTGCGGATTGCGACTCATTGCCGGTACGTTGTGCTGGAGAGATACTACGTAGCAAAGGCGTGCAACAGCATCAGAGGCGGATTGTGCGGCGAGGTTAGGGCGGCGACACTGCCACGGCCTGCTACTTTGTGTATAATGTGCGTAATGGGCCACAGCTGAGGCTCGGCTCGCCGCGCCAGGGCATGAGCCTCTGCCCTGAGTCCGGCCGCCGCCACACGCAGTCTTGGCCGCCGATACCTCCAGAGGACGTCTACAGCTGTCGCAGAGCAAGCCCAGCGGTCCCAGACGATCCCCAGACAATCCCCAGACGGCCCCCGCCTAGCGCCCCCGATACCTGATCCCCCCGCCGCTCTGCTGTCTGTTGTGACATCACGTGAATCCCTGTGGGGGAGCGGGAAGTTGCCTTCGAGCTGTGCAGGGATTCCGCCGTCGCTCTTGTCACTCTCCACCGCGTTGCCTCAGACGCCAGCAGCACTCCGTCTGTCATCCTCCTTCCTGTCTACAGGCCACTCATCCGCTTCCCTTGGCTCTCTGGGCTGTTCCTGCACGCCAGCTCTTTTCTCTGTCTTGTCCGCTGCCCGGTCTTCTGCCCGGTCCTCTGCAAATTCCGACAGTCGACTTCCGACGGCTTTTCGCTCTCTGGACCCAGCTTTGGGCCTGGCCGCGTCGACCTCAGGACGAGATTCAGCAGGAAACTCGTCACACACTCCCACCACGTCGTCAGCCACGAGGAAGAGGAAGGCGAACGAGGCGGCTCACGCACCCGAGCAGTCGAATAAACGTACAGCAGTAGATTTGCCCACAACCCCGGTTACCGCTACTACGAGCATGGACTCAGACGAAGAGTTCGCCTCTGGCATGTCGAGCGACCAGGATATGGACGACGGCTTGGAAGATAGCCTGGGAGAAGGTAGGTCTGCAGCAGCAGGGACTGCCCGAGAGCACCTACTGCGTGCTGCTCTGCTGCACGCGGAATAGCTCGCTGATACTCTTAATGCAGATTTTGATGATGATGACAAGGATATTAAATCGATCCTTAAACCTCACGAGGTCGAATTCAAGGTGATCGGGCCACAGGATATCCAGGTGGCTCAAGATAAGCACATCGAAGTCGTTGCTCTCATTCTTGGGCTTCCTACAGAAACCTGCGCCATACTCTTACGGTACTTTCACTGGAACAAGGACCGGCTGATTGAATCTTATATGGATCGGCCTGAGCAAGTTCTTGAGAATGCCGGGTTTGGACCAAGTTCTGAGGGGCCACCGAAGACAAGGGTTTTACCGGGATTTGTCTGTGATATTTGCTGCGAGGATGAGCATGGCATAGAGACATACGCCATGAAATGTGATCACCGATTCTGTGTTGACTGCTACCGGCAGTATTTGTCACACAAAATCAAGGATGAGGGCGAAGCGGCTAGAATTCAATGTCCCAAGGAGGGATGTAGTCGAATTGTAGATTCAAAGTCACTTGACCTAATGGTCTCAGGGGATCTACATGAGCGGTAAATAGGTCTACTCTTTCTCCGAAATACTCGCTAATATATTTTAGATATCAAGTCCTACTTACACGAACTTATGTCGATGACAAGGAGAACTTGAAGTGGTGTCCCGCTCCTAACTGCGAATATGCAGTTGAGTGCGGAATTAAGAAACGGGATCTGAACCAGATTGTCCCTTCCGTTCAATGCGCGTGCTCACACGGCTTTTGCTTCGGATGCACACTCAACGAACATCAACCAACACCCTGTTCCCTGGTTAAGAAGTGGTTGAAGAAATGTGAAGATGACTCAGAGACCGCGAACTGGATATCCGCAAACACTAAAGAATGTCCTGAGTGTGGTTCTACAATTGAGAAGAACGGTGGGTGTAACCACATGACTTGGTACGCGCTGGCTCCTGGAACGATTTTAGTACTAGGGTTACTAACACTTGATAGCCGAAAATGCAAGCACGAATTTTGCTGGATCTGCATGGGACCATGGTCGGAACATGGGACTAGTTGGTATAATTGTAACAGATTCGAGGAAAAGAGCGGCTCTGAGGCTCGCGATGCCCAGGCAAAATCTCGACAATCATTGGAACGGTACCTTCACTACTACAATCGATATGCGAACCACGAGCAATCTGCAAAACTCGATAAAGACCTATATCTCAAGACAGAGAAGAAAATGACCAGCCTCCAAACTATGTCTGGGATGTCGTGGATCGAAGTTCAATTCTTAGAGGAGGCGTCCCAGACGCTGCAGCAATGCCGCCAGACCCTGAAGTGGACATATGCCTTTGCATTTTACCTACAACGCGAAAACCTCGCCCACATCTTTGAGGATAACCAGAAAGATCTCGAGATGTCCGTCGAGAATCTGAGCGAAATGTTTGAGAAACCGACGAATGAGTTATCGGAATTGAAAGTGGACATATTGAATAAGACGGCTTATTGCCAGAAGAGACGAATCATTTTACTATCGGACACAGCAGAGAACCTCAGGAATGGTATGACTCCACCCTAAAGGATTCTTCCGTGTCCACTGCTAATCTCTGTAGGTGTGTGGAAATTTATTGTCGATCTTGATTGATAGTGACCTATTCACTATCAGAACTCTGGATTTCGCGGGGATGCTTCAACTAAAGCTAGATTGCGATTTAAAGCCTGTTTTTTTTAAGCCTCTAATTGATACGGTACGGTGCGGTGCGGTGCGATCTGGAATGCCCCAATGCTCGAAGTTTTTTTTTTTATTTCATTCCTCGGACACATGGGGATGGGGCTCCAAATGCTGATTTGCTTTACTTTGAGGGGCGGGTTTCTATAAAATACTGCTGGTGTGCAGTCCCCTGATTCCCTAGCTTTTGAACGGTCAGTGGGGGGAGCGGGGAGGCGCCTGGTTATGCATTTCCAGCTTTGGTTTCGTATTGCATGGTAGATAGAAACAACTCCATACGGAATGCAGAATGAAAGGAAAAAACAAAGTTAAACATTTGCATAATCAATCTATTTCTTATGTCTCTAGATCAAACGATCACGAGAACGTCTCCAAACTCTCCACCCCTCAAATGGGAGAAAAAATCACCATCACACGGCACTAACAAAAAAAAGAGGAGCAATGTGGGGAAAATCCGTAACAAAGCGGAGGGGTTGGCTCCGCTTAGTTTAGTTTGGGCTGCGGCTTAGCTTGGGTGGGCTTTATTTCCTTTCCATTGGGGGGATTGAGTGGGGTGGAACTTCGTCGTTCATGGCAGTGGCGGTGGTTGAGGGGCGCAGGGGAAGGGCTCATTGGCTCAGGGTCGACGAATAGGTCTCAGGTTTTTTTTTTTTTTTTCACCTCGCAAGGAGCTTTTCAAGGGCGATGGTAGGTTAGGCAGATAGGTAGGTAGGCAGGTAGAAAAAAGATTAACTCCGAGGGGAAGAAGCCAAAGTTTGTTTTTTTTATAAAAAAGAAAGAGGGATTCGTTAATTTCGTTAAGGTATTCCAGAGTTAATAGAAGCACAACCGTTACGGTGTAAGTAGTAGTAGGTAGTAAGTGGTGGTAGTAGATTTTTTAGACATTGAGAAAATGGGGGCAATGCGAGTTTTTCAAAAAGGGGGGTGCCGTTTCGCCTGCCGGGTTTGTGTAGAAGCTAAGGAGGTGGGTGACAAGGGGCGTGTGATGTTTTTGATGAAGACGGAGGAGGGGTTATGTGTTCAAAGCCGGCCGGTAAAAGCGAAGATAAGAGATAGAAGAAAGATTCGAGGGTCATCCTCAGGCTATGTGGGTCTGATTAAGAAGATCCACGTACGTTTGACAGAAAAGGAAACAGAAAATATTCAGTAAATAGAAGCGGTGAAATGCAAAATGGCAAGAGGGAAATAAACGACAAGCTCGCTGCATCACATCGTATCCTATGGGAACTTTATTTTGTTTTTTTTTTTGGCCCATGGACTTCATCTTTGGCCGTCATAAGACGACTCCAGTACACGAAATAGCGATTACAGTAACACTTTTGCCGCCAGGAGTCTATAAAGGTTGGTGACATTTGAATTATCGACGTCGCTGCGAGATGGCTGGTCTCGGCCGATTAAGACGTCCGACAGCCTCCCTGTCAAAAGAACTTGAGCCCATAGCACCACCAGCATCAGGGGCGGAGCCTTCACGATTCGTTTTCCGTCGTTTGATTCCATCAACTCCCGGGTCGCCACCGGCGCCACGGCTTGAGGGTCGTGAACCGTGATCATCGTCATCATCAACTTCGCGCATTCTCTTGTTTGTAGAGCCGTTCATGGTCGGTTGCTGGGAAGGATACCCTGTTTGCATTGCCATTCCTAAGCCAGGCTGAGAAGAGTAGCCCTCACCTCCAGGGGTTCCATTCGAAGCCTCCACTCGTTGATCATTACTTCCCACAACATTATACAAACTTCGTGGAGGCTGTTGGTGCATGGTGCCAGTCGCAGGTGCTGTTCTCGGTGGCGTATTAAACCCCGTGTTTTGCACCCATTGTTGCTGTGGAGTAGCTGCGGTTCGAGGAGTCGCTCGTCCCGAGCCAGCCTGATTGCTGGGAGAACCAGTCATCTCAGGGGAGAGGTGAGGATGCTCTCCTTGTAAGGCCCCGACTCCAGGCCCGGCAGCGTAATTATATGGGCCACGGTTGGCGAAAGCGGCATTATTGTCATGTGTGTACTCTGCATCGTGTTCCGTTTCATGCTCTGCCTCTTCCTCACCCGTTCCATGACCCACCTGTTCGTTTCCCTGGTTGTGTGTTATCAGGTCCGACTTTGCGTCATTCTGATGCTCGGGATCCGCACCGGACCCAGGTCCACGAGCTGTAGGGGGACCCATCTCATTTTTGATGTAATGGTTAGATTGTAATGGCTGCCCGAACCTTGCCATATTCTGTTGAGCAATATTCTGTTGCTGCGGAACGTACTGCGCTTGCGCCGGCGGCGGAGCTGAGTACAACGACCTCGGATTATTGTCGTAGCCTTGTCCACCCTGGTACTGTTGCATATTCTGAATGGAAGTTCCGGGAGGGGTTGTTGCTGGTGTAGTAGGCATTGAGCGTGCGTTGCTCAAGCCAGTGTCAATCGCTAGAGGTGGGTTACCTTGAGCAACGCCCCCTGATACCATGCTTTGTCCGGTCCACTGGAATGACCCATCTTGGTTCCCCATTCCTATAATGCTAGACGCACTTGTAGGCGGCGTCGGGAAGGTGTGCGCACGATCCAGCCCTGGGCGCCCCGGTTGTGGATGGGGGGCGATCGAGTGGGGTGCTGAGGGGAGATGAGGGTTATGCATCGAATGATGGTGGTGCAATGAAGGGGGTTGCGTCGGCTGCGAGGTTCGCATTTGGTGCTGCTGGGACTCTTGCCGACGGCGTTCCTGGGCTGCCTGCAGAACTGCATTTGTGCGGTGTTGGTTTGTCGGGTGATACAGCAGCGCGCCAATATTGTGGACGAAGAGTGGGTACAGGAGCTCTGTTATTTTCTCCTTGTTGGCGAAATCAAGCGCCCTTTCAAACGGAATCCTAAGTCAAAGCGTCAGTTGAGGTCCTCGGACCCTTGGCCCACAAATCCCAACATCATCGGTTAGGGTGAGACTAACCAGACGCCCTTCAAATGCATAGGTCCTATCTTGACGACATGCCTCATTTTCTCACTCTTGAGGATTCCGTCTCTGCGTCCCCGAGTCATGCCAGCGACATTCAACAGTTTCGTTCCATTAATCATATGGTTATCTGTCAGCGAGAGTTAGTGTGATGCTCCAAGGCCATGGCTGCAAGCTTCTGCAGAGGTAAATACGGAGGGGACCCTGAGCAAAGCACTAGCGCGAAATCCAAAGAGCCACAAAACAACAAGGCGTACCTTCTCGTCGCGCAACACAAACGCCCTTGGCCTCGACCTGAAAACACAGGCTTCCCTCGTCTTCCCACAGCGTTGCCGTAACCCGCGGCTTCATGCCAGGCGGGGCAATCTGACCGGTGGTGTCAAACGTTGGATTCGCAAATCCCTGTCCGCCGGTAGGACCTGATGTCGCTTGCGGATTAGGCGTCATAGCTGGCGAGGAAACTATATGAGTTAACGCTCCAGAGCTTGGAATGGGGCCATGCTGACCTGGCAGAGGAAGCAGTTGTGCTTGTACACCGGCACCCATCATTGGGGCCGATGCTGGGTGCCCAGCAGACTGGGGCGACGAGACTCCATTAGCGTAGCCATACTGGCTAAAAGAGCCTTGTGCGGGAGAGTAAGTCCCAGGCCCAGGTTGGAGCAATGGTGGTTGTTGATGAGCAGGGTAATGGGAAAGTCCTCCAGAGGTGACCGTCTGTGGGGCTTGTGGTTGGCCGCCAGAGAGATGAGACTGGTGAAAGTCCATGTATGGCTGGCTTTGCCCCATGCCTTGGTTCATCGTACTATATGAATCGTGCCCGTAGGTATACCCTTGGTTAGGCTGCTGAGAGCTCGAGTACGGCGATTGCTGAGGGGATTGAACAGGAAGACCGTGTGTTACTGGACCAAGGCCAGAAGGCGTTTGACTTGGAGAAGGCGTCTTAAGGCCGTTGGAGGGGTTCCCGTTCGTAAAGGATGAAGACGGAACGTTGTTGAGAATCGAAGATGATCCGAGGGATCCAACCCTGGGAGACGATGAGCTAGAGGAAGAGCTCCCTTGCGGTTGTGGAATCGGCAGCACAGGTAGTCTCTCACTGGACATCAAAGGTCGTTGTGCGTAATGGGATCCGTACCACGACGGGACTTCGTGGGGGGCTCGGGTGTGAACCGCAGAAATCGACGGCAGCTCCAGCTTTTCGGTGGTATTTGCAAAGGGTCTTAAGCGACTTTTTAATGCAATTGGCTCCCTACTGAGAATGCTAGGGGCGAAAAGGGATGGCTAGAGTCGAATCAACGTCCCTTTTGGTCCCGATTCAAAGAGGGCGTCGTTGCAGAGAGTGACAGGCACCTGGAAATCCGATGGTCAGGAAGGATGCAGTTGCGACTGCTCGATGACCAAGAGGACGGTCAACGTTGCTCCAAGGGTTTGACAGACAGATAATTAAATGCTGATGCAATGCAGAGTGTCGGTAATGGAGACAATTACGCTTTTTTTTTCTCGAAACTGTCGATCAAAACAACCTCCGGAATGAGAGCGGTAAAGTTCTAACAGGAAATTAACTTGAATCGCTACGCTCCAAAGAGAATGCGAGGCTGGTCGCTGGCTTGATGAGAGTATCGAGACGGAACAAAAGAGGACGCTATTCGAAAACGGTAATGCAAGGCGAATGTTGGTGCTTTACAACGGGTGATGATCGGATCGATAGACGGGCGGTACACCGCATAGACTAGTAGTAGGAGGTGCGCTAGATGAGTTTGCTAGAGGCAGTATTCTGAAAGTCCCAAAGAGCAGGTCGTTTGGCTCGTTTCAAGTCGTTAAAGGTCTGAAAATGCGGTTTGTCGTAACAATTAGAGTGGAATCTGATCGTCGTCGTGTATATGCTTGCTTTATCGTTTACGCGAAAGCTACAGACTTTGCTTGACCGTCGCTTCTGAGGCGGGTATCGGGTACTGGAATCGTATCAGGTCGTTATTGTCGTTGCGCTTCGTTGATCGTACAATGCTTGGGGGAGGAGGTGCAGATACGGCGGGTTTGCTGCAGGAGATGTTAGCTGGCTCAGGGCGGGAGAATTGAGCGGCGGAAACCATTTAATGGGGAGGCAGGGGAGCGAACCTTTCCTGTCCCTAGGGTGAAGAGATCTTTACAAAAGTGGAGAGGTCGGTCACGACGAAAGACAAGACGGATGGGAGAGATGGCGAGGAGGTTGGGATGTGTTGGTGGCCCTAGCGCGAAAATTGGCTGGCGCGAATCGGCGGAGTGCGGCGCGGGTATCAAGAGGACGTCGACCAGACAGAGCGAAGAGCGGGCCTGAAAGGGAATGAGGCCGCTCTCTGTCGCCCAGGAGAAAGTAGTGACCGAACTACGACAACGATGAGGTACCAGAGAGAGGCAGAGAGTTAATCCGACCACCAGAGGTTGAGCGAAGGAGCGAAAGCTGCAATAGGGTTCGATGCAGGCAAGCAAGCAGCACCAGCCAGCACCAGCAGAAGCGGCAGCAGCAGCAGCAGCAACAGCAGCAGTAGGTATGGTGCAAAGTGCAAATCCACCGAACGGATGCCGGGCGATATGCGCAACCTACACGAACGCAGCTGCGGGTCGGCGCGACTCGCAGGGAGCTATCGGGGCAGCAGTAAAAGAGAGCCAGTGGTTACGTGAAGAAGGCCTCCAGCAAGCTCCAGTCCGACTGTCCCGTTAAGACGGTGGGTTCGCGTGCGTAGAAGAAAGGGCTCTCACGCTCTCAGTCTGCTAGCAAGTGCTTGTTTCTTGCTTCTGGGCTGCAGCGAGATGCTGCACTGTTGTAGTGGATGCAGGCAAGCGAACGGGACCCACCACCTACAGTTGAGACCTTCCGCGCAGGTCCTGGGAATGCAGGACGAGCTTTTCGTACCTAGGGGCAGGTGACGGCCAGCGGGATCTAAGATGAATCCGGCGAAGTGGAAGGAGAGGCAGTTGACGATCGAACGGAATCCCAGAGCGGCAATTGACCGTGTCTGTTCTTGATGTGACAGCGTGCTTTCGACAACAAATGCCAGATCCGATGGCGGGCGCTGCAGCTCAGATGGCAGGTGGGCGGTTTTGAGCGGACGAGCAGGCGGAACACAAGCTCACGCTCTCTGCGCAAGACCAAGGATTGGAGGACTGGAGGGGGGTGGGGAGGGGGGGGTGGAGAGGGAAGATAGAGGCGGCCCCAGCTAGTAAATATCCCAAGAGAAATGCCGGAGACGGGCGCAGTTTACTTTGGGGGCCTTCCCTGTCCCGATTGCCTTCGCCGGTTCGTGGCTCGTCTCGTCTTTTCTTTCCTTCGGCCTGACCAGGGCAGCCAGATGTTCGAAAAAGACAGTTGGACAAATTAGCGGGAGGCCGACTGCTCCAGTAGGGGAACTCCAGACGGTGGAGACGAGTGATGCAGGCGTTCGTACGAGCGCTTGCCTCAGCAGCGGAGCACAGCTACAAGCCAATGTCCAATGTAACTAACGAGCAGACAAGAGCCGTCCACGACAACCAAACGAAAGTTATTCCCTTCGTGATCGCGGCGCGGGCGAGTCAGATGGAGAACCGCCAGACCAGGGGGCTCCAGGCTGCGCGACCGAGCGCAGGGATGGACCGATGGACCGTGGTGGGATAGGATACGGCAAAAAAGCGAGCAGCGCGCAAGGAGGGGGTCTGGGTTCACCGATAACCTCTCTGAAAACGGCTACGACGTGGGAGAGAGAGGGAAAAGGGAAAGACGCGGGTAATCAACACGGTCGTAGCAGTAGCAACAAGTAGGACAGAATCTATCGGGATCGTGGCACAATACTCCAGTGCACTGTTTCGCGCTCGCGCTCGCGCTCCCCTTTGCTACGGCCCTGCTGCGACTAGCTACTTGGTACTGCTGCTGCTACGGCTATCTTCCTTGATCAGCCTTCGGTCTGGACGACCGAAGTCCGGAACAAATTTCCTCTCCCCTCAGACGTGCAACTGACAACCAGCTGGCCCCAGCGACTTCGAGCTAGTTGATCGAAGATGGACGGGCGATTGGAGGAGAGGTGAGGCATGTGGGTGTGTGCGTTGGCATCGCCAAAACAAGATCCCGATGAACGGCGATGGATGATTAGACGGCGCGGGTTCAAAACCAGGCTCAGGTGGGCGCCCAGAGCCGTTCAAGGTCACTGACCTGACACCGAGACACATACTCGGCTGATCGCTACAAAGTCTGCCCGGAACAAGGAATCCTCAATCTATTCTAACTCCGTATCTTACTTTTTTTAATTTTTTGTGTGGGTTTTATTCCCTCGCTCCGGGGGGGAGGTTGGGTGAGTCTGAGGTGGTTGAGTTTTGGCCCCATGGGAAGACGAGAGAGCTGTTTGAGTTGCGAGGAACGAGATTGGCGGGCCAATGCCCATCCGTCCTCACGTTCCTCCCCTTCCTTTCAATTTCAGGAATAGGAACAGGTGGTATTTGGGGGTTCGTTTTTTTTTTGTGGGAAAGAAGTTTTTTCAGATATTTTTCTAATTTAAAAACCCTGCCTCCGATCACTGGGTGCGATGGGGATGGGACGAGCTTTGCGGAGTATCCTAACCCGTAGTCTCGGGATGCCTCGCAGCAGGAAACGGGACGTTCGATACAAAAGAAAATACGCAACGGAAAAAGAGCGTTGGGCGTCCAGGAAGAGCAGCAGAGAGAGAGCGCCTGTGCAAGAAGGGCTAAGCGTGGCGCGTTTGATAGGCCGGCAGCGTTGCTTTGACTGGCCGCGTCCCCCGTTGCCAGCCCTTGCCAGCCCCGAATCAGGGCCTGTCCAAGAACTGCTTGTGTTTCGAAAAAAAGACTCGGCGGCAACCCTCCCCTCCGTCTGGCTCTCACCATCCTCGCCATTCCCTTCGGGGATTCCCACCCACCCAGCCATCCCTCCTATTTGGTCATTCGGATCATCCGAAACAAACCAAGGGGGCATTTTGCTGTGAGGGAAAAAGAAGCAAAAAAAAGCGAATCTTGCCGTTGCTTTTTCACTCGTTATTAGCTATTGCCTGTCGTGTCTCTCTGTTTCCCATACGCCCAACCGTTCAACCGCCCAACCGCTCAACACACACTCACTCACACACTCACTCACACACCCCCAAACTGACTTTGCCGCGTGGTCGCAATACCCACTCGATGGTGCGCGGAATTACAAAGTACGGTGACCCAAGTGGTCGGGCGGGTCTCCGGACAAGTCTGACTAAAAGGGGCTGGCTCGGGATTGGGGGGAAATATGGGATGGGATTGTGAGGACCGGTGTTAGGGATGTGACGAGGGTCAGTCGCGGGATTTTTTGCTGGAATCTGGCCCAATTATCGGGGGGGGGGGGGCGAGTTGTGCGCTTGAGATCTTCAACAGACACAACCCCCCATTCCCGAAATTTTGGGCGATTGATTGATGGGCGGAAAGCCGATCCCAGATCGTCGTGCGCGGTCCGTCATTTGGATTTGGCTTTTTGTCCCGAACACGTGAATACGCCATTTGCATTGCGCGTTAATTTCTGCCTTGATCCCGCTGCTCGTGGCAGAGGCTCATTGGCCTCTTCTGCTTTAATTAGAGTTAAGATCCGGTCGTGCCTAGAAACACTAACCGAGATAAGGTTTTTTGGTGTCTTTTTTGGATTTGCTATTTTATTACCCTTTCCGAGGTAATTATTGCGTATTGTTGCCCCGTGCATCAGCTCTACGACGGACGGAGCAGGACTTTGCTACGGGGTACACTATACGTTTTTAGTGCGGTGGTTGGAGATATGCGAATCATGCAAGGGCGCATGTGGCGCGGGGCAGTCTTATGTTGGCGAAACAAGGAACGCCGCCGCGGTGCTAATACCGCTTTCCAGATCAATGTTCTCACCACGGAGTCTCAGGGAAAAGGCGGCAAAAGCCAGACAGAGGAGTAGGATCGTTATCATAATTGGGGGTTCTATGATAACATGATAATATGATAATCGTTGGTGAGGGAAGGGGGGATTGCGTAGCATACCCTTGGTTGGAGATGGGGTCCGGGGTCGGATGAACGAGGAGGGGTTTGTCATTGGGGGGTGGGGGTAAGTTGACCTTTGATTGTCCGTTTTGGGCTCTCGGAGTCTTTGGCGGTGTGAGAAAAGTACGTAGTAGGAAAGTAACTTACGGGGTCCAAGCAGCGAGAGAGAAGCGCACCCATTGGGGACAATACCTTTTTTCCACGATCCCTTCGAATAGCAGCAACCTTGGTGCAATCTTCTGTACCTGCGTCGAACACATCACGATCCCACACGTTCAAGGGTCTGATTCCGTGGGAAACTCTGCAGCTGCGTTATTTTTACCCTTTTTTGCCTAAATTTGAACGAACCGCGAAGGGTTTTCTGGCCGTGGTCCCTCCTGGTGATCGTTTTTTCTCTTTGCTTTTCTCGGTTTTGGTTTTCTCGGTTTTGGTTTTGCTTACCCAGACCTATGACTTATCGCTGGGCTGACCACCGAGAGAATGCGAAGGTGGGAAATTCTACACGAGGGGGAGGGGGTCGCATTAACTCGTAGATTAAAAATATATGGTTTTTTCGCCAGAATCCCAGCGTCGGCCCTTCGCTTCGGGGCAAAGTTTGTCGCGCTGTTGTTGAGGGTCATATAGTAGTCAGAGCACGAGGGGTGTTGGTGGTGGTGCTTTTTCTCTGCCGTGGGATCATGGAGGAGCGAAGATACGGATATAGCCAGAGCCGTATAATATGGATTCATATTGTGATGTGTAGATATGATGCAAGTTGCAAACGGCCGGTTTTCCCCCCAAACAACTCTAAGGAAGGCCAACACCACCCAACCCAAACAACAGGGCCTCCCCCCCTTTCACCGAACACACCAATGCAGAAATAACGGCTCCCGTTCCGCGAACGCAAGCAAGATCCACCGTGCGCTGCAGGTTCAAAGACCAAATACGGTATAAAAAAAATGCGCCCATTGCATCGCTACATGTCCGCATTCCACACTTCCCAGGGAAAAAAAGAAGAAAAAAAAACCATCGCCGCTAGGGTAGGTGCACGCCTCAATCCTTTAAAAAACCGTTTCGTCTGCAGCGGATGCCCGCCGCAGACGCAGGAGAAGGGGAAAAGCTGAAGAATGAGAAGAGGAAAAAGAAAAAAGAAAAAAGAACGGTCGTTTCGGGACCCAAAGCCTTGTTCGTAGGGTTTGAGCATGTACTCTCGGGTGTACGCACGCGCGATGTATATGTATGTACTCTACGTACCCTCGGGGGGGGGGTAAAGAGATCAGTGCGGTACGACATACATACAGGTACCTTACATAGGCGAGTTGACTTCTGGATCTCCTTGCTTCCGTATCCCGGGACGAGAAAATGCGGTCTGCAAGTACAGAGTAGTTGTGCAAAGGATGTAAGCACGTTCTATTTCAGGTAACGATAAGGGAGGGGAGGGGTATATATATATAATTTTTTTTCATGTAGGATATATACGACTTTTCTATATTAGAAAGAAGGTTAAACGGCGAGCGAGTTTCACCTGAATTGCATGAATGTGGGTAATGCTGGTGTCTTTTGTTGGGGGGGTTTTTTCTTTTCTCTGTGTGGAGTACATGCAAACGAAATGTGGAGCGCATTAGACCTGCAATGCCCAAGGGTAAGCAGGAGAGATGAGGATGGAGTTTTTAATAGCAGTCTGACCACGGGTGGTATTGTTTACTTGCCCTGATGTAGAAGACAGTTTGTATTTAAATTGAAGTTCAAATTTTAAAACCAAATATTAAAAAAAAAAAAGAAACAAGGCCCTCTACCGCGATTATTTTTCCAACTCCTCATCACACACATTGTGTGTTGTGTGTTGTGTTACATTGTATCGTGCAACGTGTAGCAATGTAGTAACAGAAATTTTAGAATTTAATAAAAAATTGTTGCTTCAAATTAAAAAATTATAAATAAAAAATATTTAAAATTAAAATTAAAAAAAAAAAAGAAAATGAGAAAATGAGTTGGGATTAAAAAGCAAAAAAAGGGACACGAGGGAACCCTTACTCAGATAGATCCCGGGGATGCGGGATCTGCAGTCCAATTCATGCGGACCCATTGCATGCAGCCATTGATTTTGGGGCGTGCGGGTGCTTGGGACTTTTGGTGGGTAAAGCTCGTAAACGTGGGCATCGCAGAGCGCCGCAGCGGCAACACGTGGATGAATTTGGCTGACGGCCGGTATTCCTTTTTCCTTCCTCTGCGGCTTTGAAGGCGAGAAGAACCCCATATCTCTTCCGCCACGAAGAGAGAGGGGATGGGAGGATTGCTAAGCTGGGCTTGGCTAAGATAAGACAAAATACACGCCAATTTGCTACTGGCTGGTATTTTTCCAGATACAAAGAAGGGGAAAAAAAGAAAAAAAAAGAAAAAAAAAGAAAAGGAAAAACAAAGGGAAACCGGACAGCAGAGAAAGCGTGATGATGATGATGATGATGATGATGATGATGATGATGATGGATGATGATGCTAATGCTGATGATCAGCGACGAGGGTTAAAATCCAAGAAAGAAAAAAAAAAAAGAAAAGGGAGTGAAACCGCATATACACACAGACACACACATGCGAGGAAGAGAAACAAAACGAAAAAAAAAAAAATTCAAATTAAATTTAAAAAAAAAAAAACCAAAGGAAAGAAAGAAAGAAAGAAAAAAAAAAAAAAAAAAAAAGCCCTTGCGTAACCGATTCTGCGGGCTTCCCGGGGTCTCGCGTCTCTGACCTCTGGACGCACAACACATCATCATCACCAAGACGGACAGACAGACAGACAGACAAGAAGACCAGAACAAAGAGCGAAAGAGCGAAAGAGCGAAAAGAAAGAAAAAAAAAAGAAAAGAAAAAAAAAAAAAAAAAAAAAAGGTTTCCGGACCACATCACCCCGAGAAACCGCGCCCCCCCCCCCCCCCCCCCCCCCCCCCCACAAAAAAAAAAAAAAAAAAAAAAAAA
>JAJDFF020000217.1:40658-56735 GCA_021527025.2 Geoglossum cookeanum | reverse complement strand
TAGTCCGGAGCTCCGTCGTACGGCCACAGCCGCATCCCAACCCGAGCACCTACGACCACCCGTCTAGGTCCTAACATATTGATTTGTATTAATAATTTTTCTCTTTTCTAATTACCTTTTATTTAATGTCCATTCTACGGTTATGCAACTGTAGAATATTGTGGTAGAGGATTCTTGAGTATTTGTAGTATCCGGATTTTTGAAGTGTCCGGGGTGTCCGGACACTTCCTATACCCCACTGTACATTCAAGCCTATTTTAATAACAGTATCTACTGATTTCAAAAGGCTCAGTGTTCCTATGCCAGTACAGGCTTTCACTTTAATTAAGGACTTTTTGCCTTCAGATATTGAATAAGCTTGTAGTATTAGTGAAGAGATGACTAGTGATAATGTTGCACACTTGGATAGGAGTGACTGCAGTAGTAGGGTGGGGAAACTATACCTGTTTCAAGTTAGTATTGTGGGATCTTAGTTTAGTTTTAGAGTTATTGCTAGGTAATGCGGTTTTTTTTCTTGGCAGGGTAATCACTCACAATATCATTGATATTTAAGGAGAAGTTAGGAGCTTAGTTAATTACTTTGTACTCGGGGGCAGGGGTAAGTATTTGGCCCTGGGCGCCACCAATTTCCCTTACCGATCCTGAGAGAAAATTTTTTCTTTACTCTTTCTTGTACCTATTCTCAACAATGAAACCAAAAGGACGGCGAGAAGATCACTTCACAGTAGTAAAAAATCATGAAACTACTCGTGATGAATGTCTTCAAGTGATAACCCTTCGCAAATATACTTGTATGTCTTGGAAAGAAATTATTTCTATTACTGGAATCAAAAAATCTACTTGTCAACAGATCTATGCACGATACCTTCTTACTGGTACCCTTTCAAATCAATCTCAAACTGGCTGACCTCCAATTTTCACTGATGCTACTAAGGTACAACTTATTACCTTTATTACTAGCAGCAAAAGGACAAGACGATTATCATGGGAGGAAATTAAGGATGAGATGGGATATCAATGTAGTGCTAAATTGGTTCGGGAAGTGGTACAATCAATGGAATATCACAAACGAATGCCTAGAAGAAAGTAAGTAAATATTATCTAAATATATATTTTGTATTAATTTTATTCTAGACCTAATGTTTCCCTAATCAACAAAATAAAGTGAATATAATGGTGTAAAGAAAGGGAGAATTGGGGATATGAAGAGTGGAGTCGAGTTGTTTGGACTGACGAATCTACTTTCAGTACAGAGGGATTTCATCAGCGACCTTGGGTTATTCGCAAACCTGATGAAGAATATCACGAAGATTGCATCAATACGACATTTCACTCAGGACGAAAAAGTACAATGGCTTGGGCTGCATTCTGTGGTACTATGATGACTGATCTCTACTTTATCCCTAGAGAAGCAAAACTCGATTCCGCAGCTTATGTCAAATATATACTGGATCCCCTCTTAATCCCTTTCTGGCATCAAATGTGTGAAGAACATGGATGGGCTGTTGTTATTGAAGATGGAGCACCCAGGCACAAAAGATTTGCTAAAGAGTGTTGGGCCTTAAATGAAATGGATGTCCTTGAATGGCCCCCTCAATCACCAGATCTAAACTTGATTGAGGCAATCTGGGGGGATATGGAGGTAGAATTGGGAATGATATTTGGTCGCTCTAGGAATGTATTGGATCTTCAGGATCATTGTCGGAAAGCATACCAAATGACTTCAAAAGAGCGTTTAGAAAGTCTTATTCATAGTATGAAATCATGTATTGATGCAGTTCTCTTAACTCAAGGTGGTCCTATTCCTTATTAATTATTTTATATTTAATACAATTAACTAGTTAATAAGAGCGAAGAGAGAGGAGGGCCAGAGACTTTTTTTCTATCATACAAATCACCCCTGTAGTGTCCGTACACATCACTACTGGGATGGGGGGGCCAGAGACTTATCCTCATACCCGAGTACATCAAACCCCATTAAGTTGGAAGGATAAGAAGGTAGAAGAGTTGACAGGTACTAATAGAAGGGGGAGTGAGTATAACAAAAATGGCAAAGGAAAGGAAAAGAAAGAACAGAAGAAAAGATAGTGGAAGGATAGTAATGTGGATATCTCATTGACTGAAGGTCTTGATAAGGAAGAACAAAATCAAGTTGAGTAAAGTGATGAGGAAACTGATGAAATGATGGAAGTATTAGATATGGATGATAAGATGGAGATTATATATTTCAAACCTGATGATATATCTGGGTAGGCTGATAGTACCTGAAGGGAGTGCTTGTGACATTCAAGGAATTAGAGAGGGGTACCTGTGTCACCAGAAGAATGGTTAGGTTGTGAGTGCCTGAAGAAGGTGCCTGTAATACCCACTGGTGTGTTTGTACTTACCACACCATCACTCCTTATTGCCCTACTGATACACCTCTTGTTACCCTGCATTTACTACATTTATTTTAGGGTGTTGGTATGTTCACTCCAACAATCTGTGTGGCCACTCCAATCTACATGGCCACTCCAATCTGTGCAGCCACTCCAACCTGCATAGTGACCTGCATGCATATGTAACTTCAATGTAACTAGATACAATTAGTTAGATTTGTTGTTAAAATTGGCTTGAACATACCAGGGGGGGCAGCACAACCATATAACTGGTAAAGATTATTGCTTAATCACTTGATGTCAACACCCTCATATACCCACTGGGTGGTGTTCAGTAGACTTTCACAGAAGAAGTTCCAGGGTTGTTTTCACTTTTCAAAAATATTATTTTTGTATGTGAATCACTAAAACCCATCCATCTCCCATATAATGGTCATGTGATTCAAGTTGCTTACTTGGAGAAAAGGACAAAGGAAAAATATTAGGCACCCCTTAACTAACATTAGGCATCTTCTTTCACTAGTGTTTAGGCATGAATAAATTTGGGGTGTTGGTTTGTCCACCTTGCCTGTTTGCACAGCCCACCCATTTTGTGCGGCCCACTCTATATATAAGTGGCCATGATCATATGACTTAAGTGAGGCCCCACCAAACCCCATTTCAAAGATTGCTAAAACACTTAAACATGCATTCTGAGCAAACTTTTAAATGCAAAAGCAATCCAAAAATTCTGAAACTTTATGAGCAGATTGATTGCATTAGCGTAACAAAAACCCATATCTCAGATTATTTTTTTGATTGCTGGTTGTGGTTGCACAACTATTTCCATGTTTTTTTGGCTTAGAATTGAAGTGAGTAGGGTAAGTGAAGTGAGGTTGTCACTCAAATCAGCTGACTATGGCTGCTTGAGTGGGGTGGGCCGCACAAATTGGGTGGGCCATGCAAAATGGGTCAGCTGCACAACCAGGCAAGGTGGACAAACCAACACCCTAAATTTTCTTCAGCTTCTTAGGCATTATAGTGAATTGCTTAGGCATGCCTGAAGAATCATTAGAGGGCATTAGAGGGCATGCCTAATAAATTGTTCTTAGGCATCCTAAGTGCCTTGCCTAGGTACCTAACATTTTAGCCATAGGGTTACCCACAGTTAAGAGATAAAATGAAAGTAGGAAATGCAGGGTAACAGGAGGTGTATCAATTGGGCAGTAAGGATTGATAGTGTGCTAAGCACAAACACACTGGTGGGTGTCCCAGTCACCCTCTTCAGGCACTCTCAGCCTACCCAGGCATACCATTAGGCTTGAAATTTCAACAATTTAGACAGATGAATCTACATTTTCAACAGCAGAATTTCACCATCACCCATGAGTTATTTCAAAATCAGATGAAGAGTATCATAATGATTGTATTGATACTAAATGGCACTCTGGTTAAAAAAGTACAATGGCATGGAGAGCATTCTGTGGTACTATAATGTCAAAGTTATTTTTTGTTCCTAAAAAGGCACAACTTGATTCAGCAGCATATGTGGAATATATTTTGGATCCTATCTTGATTCCTTTTTGGCATTAAATGCGCGAGGGGAAAGAATAGACAGTGGTAGTTGAAGATGGGCTATCAGGACATAAGAAACACACTAGAGTATGTCATGTATTGAATGGGATGGAAGTATTATAATGGTCACCTCAATCACCAGATTTAAATCTGATTGAGGCAATATGGGGAGATATGGGAACGGAATTGGGTATGATTTTTGGTTGCTCAAAAAATGTGGATGAGCTACAACAGCAATGCCATCAAGTTTATAAGATGACTATGAAAGAGAGGCTTTCTGGTCTTATTGCAGAGATGAAGCCACGTTTTGAAGCTGTAATTAAAGCTAAAGGTGCTGCAACACCATATTAATTAATAGGGGGTGGGCAGAGACTTTCATCTACCCCCCAAGTACAGCCTCCAAAGTGCAGGACTAATCGTGCCACTAGAGCACGCCAAGCTGTATCTTCTACTCGCCGAAATCCTTCTAGATTTGAGCAGGTAGTCGGGACGGTTGGGCGGACGACTCGCAGCGGTCGGAAGCTTGGAATATGAAGTGGAACGGTCATGTAATTATAATAGACAACTCTCTACTCTGTCTTGCGGTTACTCGTAGTATGTGAATAGGAAACACTAATGCCACGGCCGTGACATTAGTGTCACGGGCCCGTGGCACTAGAGTTTTTAACCCGTGGCACTAGAGTTTTCAACCCGTGGCATTATCCTTTTCGCCCGTGGCAATAGCTGCGGCCAAACTTATTAGCGGCCTCTGTGGTGACATCTGGTTAAGGCCTGCCCAAAATAGGTACGAGCACAGAACACTCATAGCACTACTCTTACACTATGAGTCTAGCAATTCAAAATTAACCTTTTCGCGTGCTTTCCTAGTTCCACTTGAATTTCTATCGTTATATCTCAAGAATTGCTCTGCTCTGAGACAACATAAACAAGACTTGATGCTTTAGAGAGTCTGGCGATCCATACTTCTAAGGGTATTCGCAATCAAATGAACACTATCGACGATGATCGCATCTACACCTGCTTTAGCTTGAATCTGGAGCCAGGAAGCGTTAGTCAAGCAAGATGACTGAGGGCATAGAGTCACAATCGTACCTTAGCATTCTCTGGATCTTCGTTCGGGGCGCCAAAAGTGGCACAAACAAGTCCCGCCTCTTTTACATACTTTACAAGCTTCGGACTTATGACGAACGGTTCCGAAGACATGACGACACCAGGCAAGTTCCAGCTCCTTGCAAAATGAACCGCTTCTTGCAAGTTGCTTGCCCTTACATCGCCTGTAGGATAGAGGCCGGATTCGTTAAGAAACAAGACTGGGTACACCTGCTGCTTGTGCGAGAGGAGAATACAGAGCTCTGGGCTGAAGGAAGTGAAGATGATAGGTCGTTGTCCGCCGAGAGTGAAAACTTTATCAAGTATGACGTCGACAAGGGTATTCAGCTCAATACCGTAGGTGTCCATTTTCCAATTTTCTGCCTCCCAGAGCATTGGGTATTCTAAGCGGCAGGGAATTAGCCCAAACCAGGGCCTTCTAAGAAAGTACTTACTGAGTTCGATGTCAATACCAACTGTCTCGGGTATTACTTGAAGCAATTCTTCCAACGTCGTAAAGGATTCATGTATGTGGTCGCCTCTAGTGTTCCCCTTGAATCCCTTCAGCTTGAATTCAAACGTCTGCCTCATTCGATCAATCAAATCCTGAGTCCTGCCATCGTCGAATGAATTCAGAGAGCGGGGGCGTGGCCTTCGACGGTGGCCTACTTGACTCCCGAGTTCTTCGAGAGGCCTCGTCCCAGCCGTGAATGGCAGATTATCTCGAGGTGTTTGCACTTTGCTAATGTGCATGAACTATAAGGGTAAGACCAAAAATTTCGTTAAAGTTGTATGGGGAGATTTGGACTGACCTGGTCCAAGCTGAGAGCATGAGGCGGGAGATCTGCTCCGCTTTCGCTCACAAGAAAGTCGTGGTAAATCACAGGCACATGGTCCCTTGTTAGTTGAACATCTGACCTCGTTTAGTCCACGGGATAAGCTGCTCAGATTGCTATTACATACCACACTAAGTTCTGTCAGTGGAGTCTTTTGTACGTCAAATCTGGTTCTTACCTCGATGTACGAAGCACCCAGATCTATTGCAGTCAGGAACGACTATGCGATTATCAGAAAGTCATCGAGTCAAATAGTTCACAGCAATACTGACCTGTATTGAGTTTTCGCCGACCTGCAAGTGCTTCGTCGTGGGTATGTTCTGACCAAGTCCTTTATGCTGATTAACACCAAAGCAAGAAACAGAACGGGACGGAAATACCCCTATGCCCAACAACCTTAGCAGACTTCCATATCTCATGTACCGCGGTTGGAGTGACACCCGGGTGTGGAAATGGCTTTACTACCACAAAATCGAAAGTCACAGTCCCGATAAACTCTAGTGTATGTTTCCCGAGGATCGGTATAGTGTAATCTCGAATAAAACTCTCGCGGGTCGACCCGAGACCTTGCTTAAGGCTCCCAAGGAGCGCAACTGCACTGCCAATGACTTCACCATGTCCCTGCAGATTAGTATTCGCATAAAAGATATTGAAAACTAGTTTGACCTCGCTAACGTCCTTAGCCAAGAACAACCATGGATCATTGGCCGTGTCGTCCAGCACGGGCAGTTGAATCGTATCGCTTGATCCGCTCGCACCGATTGCGCAAATTTTGACAGAAAACCCAGTCTCCGGATACGGATTATAAGGGTGCACCGACAAGTAAGGACTCAAGTCCACTGCGCTTACTTGCTTGTGTGTGTTTAGGGACCCTAAGTTGACGAAAATTTTGGTCTCATCGGTAGGACTGGGAGGCTGTGCGCTCGTTCCAGTACGTGTGCTCCTAGGGATACAACCGGGATTTCCTGGATTGGACGCTGTAAGTCTCTCCGCAAGCGGCAGGAAGCCTCTGAAGGCAGCATGATCCTTTGCGGTCAAACCAAAAACATCGGATATTCCCTGATTAGCTCCGGCCTGAAGCAGAATCTCCACGATGGGTAGGCGTCCCTCGATACAGGCGACAATTAGAGGCGTCCAACCATATGCTGTCTCTGGTACATCTATGTCCAATCTGCCTTTAGGGGCTACCTCAATTAAGATCCTCACAAAATCTTCACGACCGGACCGTGCGGCAATATACAGAGCTGTCTCCCCATATTTGCCCCAGTGATTGATGTCGACCTTAGTTGTGACTAACAGTCTAACAATATCGACAAAGCCTGACATGAGAGCAATAGCTAAAAGGTTACATGGAATTTCGTTCGAGTCTCGGTCATCGGCCATCTTGACGGTGTCTTTCGTTAATCTTTTCGGCTCGATAAAGGTCCTTATAATTCCGGTATGGCCGTTGATTACCCCGAGATGCATTGGTGTGTATCCCTCGGAATCCTGCAAGAGTATATTGTGGGTAGTAGTAGGATCGTGGAATAGTCCCCAGTCTTGCATGCGCGTCAAAACCATTTCACATGGTTCGACTAGGCCATACTGGGCGGCATAATGGAGAGGTAGGCGACCGAATAAGTCCTTTTGCAAAAGAGCATGCCGTTGATTTGGGCGCAACTGGTCTAGCATATAAGCCAACATTGGGAGGGACCCTTCAGCATTATCGATGGGATCTGCCGATCCTTTGAGATACACTCCCTGATACCGTCGCATTCTGCTTCGACCCATGGAGATAATTAGGCGATGGAAGCAGTTATCATGGGCGACGAAATTACCATCTTGCAGAAGGTCCAGTTGCGCGATCAGCTGGCCGATACACTTTCTAGACCCACACGATATTGAACACTGAAGCAGGGCCAAGAGTAATGCTTGGAACCGTGTATCTGGTTCCAGATCACTAGACAACTGCTCTCGGAGCATTTGGTCCAAATGAGAAGCGTCATCTTGGCGAATCGCGCAATATACTTCACTCTGAGAAACGAGAGTGGGATAGAATCGGCCACAGAATCCTCCTAGGAACAACGAGAGACGCATCGAGCTGGAACGACCTTGGAAGCTCACGCGACTGAGATTGGATATCGACCTGTCTATTCGCTCTAGATCCTCTTGACATTGGACTTGGCTTACAAATTGAGATTTACAGAGTTCGGAGTCGCCCAGCCTGCTCCCAGAAGGGAAGCTGTCAAGCCTTCGGAACAGCCTTCTGAAGCCATCTCGATTCACTTTGCCATACCATTGTAACTTCTTTATCGAAGTGCGCAGCTCAATAGATGTTGCTAGGATGTCTTCTAACTCGTATTGTTCCGCTTCCAGTTTGTCCAGGTCCAAAGTATCAGGGAAATGTGGGGATATTCCATAGTGATCGAAAAGTGCGGCCGCTTTCTGTTTGATGATTGCGTACTTGTTCAGGTAAAACGACTCCACCTGGTTGATGTCGCGGCTAAGAGCGGCGAGGAACACTGTCCTACAATAAGATTTTCTCGTTATAGAGCTTATCGACGGGCCGACTTACCTGTGAAACCCACATCTACTTGTTGCTCGACAGCAGCTCTCGCATCAAGCTTGAAGAGTCTCTTCAAGCCATTGTAGTCGATATAGAAAGGCGCCCATTCCGGAACTTGGTGCCGGTGAAGGTTTCGGCCGAACCTCATAGCGAGACAGTGAGCTGCTAGAGCGTCACCGGATGTGCCGGTTGATAAGCTATTTAGTTTTGTTTAGATCGTTGGAGGGTGACTACAGCTTCATGTAAAAGACTAGCGGTGAGCAACAAACAACATATATGTAGTTCCCCGAAGCAGAATGCGCACTGCAAGGCTGAAGATCGCGCGATACTAGGCCATAGGTGGTTGAATATTTGGACCCCAAATTAATGGTGTGGTGCCAAGTCTCTGCCCGCGGCTAGGCAGCTAGTATAAAGGGATTTTGGCATGTCCAAGCCCTCCCAAGGTGTTACCTAGGCACATACAGCTTCTCCTAAATGCGTCAGGCGCCGCCGAGCGGCAGGAGGCAGGCAAACTGGTCCAGGCCAATAAGAGAGCAGGGCTTTCAGGCCGTAACTTGTAGTTTCAGGATTGCAAACAATTGATCAGCACGGCTTTTCCTTTAAACCACCTGCCCTCCCGCCGAACCGTGACTCTTACCAAATCGCAGCTCCACACCGATGACAAGCTTTGAGTTGCGGCTGAGTTTTACTTTCGGGTGATTCCACTAGCTCCTGAGCTTAAGTGGCACGTGCGCGAGTCATGGACCCGCTCTCCATCACTGCAAGTGCCATCACGGTTGCGACACTCGCTGCAAAAACTTGCTCAGCCTTTGCACAGCTGCGCTCAATTTGCAAAACCTTACCTGGAAGACTGCACGCAATAAACAACGAAGTTGCCGATATCGAAGTGGTCTGCTATCAAGTCGCTGCGGTTCTCGATGAGCGAGTGTGGTTGCTACCGAAAGGCCACGGAAATACTCATGCGCACGTACGCCAACTTCTGAGGCAGACAAACGTTAAGTTAAGGGAACTCAAGGGCATTGTTGATCAACTAATCACGACTTGCGACAGCTCCAAAATCGCTGTTTTCGCAGTTCAAGCCTGGAAAAGAGAACAAGGGCGATTGCACGCGTTACAAGAAGATATAAAAACGGTCAAGTGCACCCTCAATATCATGCTCGGTGCATCAAACTCGTAAGCCTGCACCGCTGCCCCATTACTAACTGTCGTTGTGGAAGGCCGGCGGCAGAGAAGTCGAGTGGTGCTGATAGTTCGTAGGCGAGACATGACGCGAATTCGATTGGATCTTGAGACCATATCAACTGTCACATCCCAGTCTGCCCAAGAGCAAAATGACCTACGGGATGAAGTTCTAGGCGGTCTTTCCCAGCATCAGAACGACCTGAGAGAGTCGGTCTCCCAAATGTATCACCAAGTGGACCAGCGAATCGGCAGAATGGAAGAAATGCTTAGAGCGCAATCAGAACGCCTCGAGGCAAGCCAACACACTCAGCTCGGCCCTTTGAAAAGACGACCCCCTCGGAATCCGAACAAGGACAGCCAATTCCCAATGCCTGCCCGCTCCGAAGGGGTCGGCGTTCGAGTCACCCAATATACTCTTACCTGCCGACCTGGATGTCCTTGTGCTTGCCACTCGCAAGGGAGGTCCGCCACGCCTGCGCTCGTGGATCGTGTGCTCGGCAGACTGTTCGTCGGATACGCAGGCCTGCCGTTCCTCAGCCCGAAGTGCAACACGGACGCGTGTGAAAAAGCACAGACCCCTCATATCAGCATGGAATACTGGTTTCCTCTCGGCTTCGTCTGGTCCCAGATTATTCGCTTCCAGGCAGTAAATGCTGGCCCCCAAATACAGTTGAGTGTTCTCAGAAGAGTCCCGGATTCCGCACAGTGTATCGACTTCGCTTTGGATGGGAACATTGAAGGTCTGAAAGGCTTATTCAAGCGCGGGCTAGCATCTCCGCGGGATGTGAGCAGTACTCGCGGCTATTCTCTCCTCCGGGTAAGCTTCGGTAATGATCTCCGCTTCGGACAAAATACTAATCACTCAACTCACTCAGTGGGCCGTGTATGGAAAACAATGGGAGACTTGCAAATTTCTCACCTATGCGGGCGCAGATCCAGACTATAAGTAGGTGGCCATTGCCGTCCCCAGACAGTATTCAGTTATCTGAACAATGCCTCCAGACCTATCGGCGCACACGACAACAGCCCGAGAAACAAGGCATCGGATTTTATACTCCAAGGCTTCCTCTCCAAGGAAGCGGTGGAAACACTCGGCTGTCTTACGACCGGAAGTGATTGGGTCGAGAATCAGAATTTCACCCTGATTCACAAAATTGTTACGGGCCTCTCACTCCTAAGCCTAGAGGAAGAGATTCTTCTCCACCCAGAGGATATAGACGCTATTGACGCAATGGGTCGCACTCCATTAACGTGGGCCGCCGCAAGAGGAGACGAACGAGCCGTAGCAACTCTGCTGGGCCAAGGTGCTGATCCTAATACGTTGGACATACAGTGGACTGGACCAGTATCTTACGCTGCAGAACGAGGACACCTCGTTTGCCTGCGTCTGTTGCTCGAGGCCGGTGCTCAACCCGATCCTCACATACCAGGCGGTCTTAAAATAGGTAGCGCTCTAAACTGTGCTGCTCGAAATTCCTCAAATGTTCTGGTACTAAAAACTCTCCTCGACTTCGGTGCTGACGCTGAAGCCAGTGGCGTTGATGGCAAGACTTCGCTCATCCATGCTGCTCGAACTGATAACGCAAATTTTGCCATGTTGCTACTAGAATACGGCGCGAATATCAATGCCCCCTCGATCACTGGACTAACTCCTCTGACCACCGCGATCACATACAATAGCCATAACGTCCTCCAGCTCCTCCTTGATCGGTGGTCTGAATACAGCATATGCCCTCGCCTTCAGGGCCCTCATCTCCTCGAAACCGCGGCATTGTTTGCAGATGTTGAGACATTGAAGATATTGACTGCAACTGATCATTTCAAGTTGAATTACGACAAGAATTACATGCTTACCAATTATGGGGATCGATTACTAGAGCGATTTGACGTAACCGATGAGCTTATTCAAGCTTTTCAGGACTTGATTAGCATCATAAGCATGGGTCCAGAAATGACGGAGAGCGCAGAGGGTCTCTTGGAAGCTGGCCTACTCCCTTATCGGGACCTGCCTTGTGAGAGATTTGGTTCGGATAAGTCTAGTGACCATGGTTCAGATGTATGTTTTGAGGACGCGTTGGAATGCCTCCAACCCGCTTCGGACGATGATAAGAGTGGCACTCCGATTTCCTTACTAATCTAGCGAATAACATCTATTGCACTGGATCGTCTTTTCACTCGTTCAATACTGTGTTCCAAACCATAATAGCGAGAGCAAGGACATGGATTCCCGACGTCGAGCTGCATAGTAGTCACAGCAATAAGAAGGACCGGTTAAGGAGGCGGAGTGCCAGGTCATTGCTTCACCTTAAGGCTGACTTCTTTAGGTCACCAATCAGTCCCTTAGAATACCAAATGCATGACTCCATTCTATCTGTCCCATCTGTGAAGAGCGTCTAGACTCCAGCCTGGCATTAACCGCTACTCTCGTACCCTAGATCAACGTCAGTCGCTGAAGATCGCCATTGACCCGCCCATGCCTCTAACCATCACACTATCCCATCGACCCAAGCATTCGTGACAAGGTTGTTTACACAAATCCACTTGTAGGTTCCAGGTCGAAGGTAACAATATTTCAGTAGACTCAAAGAGAGAGAGAGAGCCGATCACGAAAAGTCGCTAGTTCTGACATTCTCATATGGACTTAAAATTTTGAAATAACATAGTCTACCTAATTTTCCCCCCGTAAAAGGATGGTATGAAGTTCGAATGGTGCAGGGATAACTAGTAAAAGGAGGGTTGCAACTGTTCTCTGTAGGCTTGGAAATTTTCGCTTGCCTTCCACTTTTCGTCTCTCGCCTCCACTTTCTGTCACCCGCTCTGCCATCACGTGAAGATAGCGATGGGCGATGAGGGGTGTCGCTGTCATTTGCTTCCCACGCCCAAACGAATCGCTCTCTTTCATGCACCCGGAGTGAGAGTGAACTTTTGAACTGCCCTCTTCTCCCTCCCTCCATCCTTCGTCCTCCCTCCTTCCTCCTTCCTTCTCCCTGCCATCCGGTGTCCTATCCCGTGTAATCTCCAGTTTCCGTTGGGATCACTCAACCTTCATGGGATCTCTGGCGTTCGAAATAGCTCGTTTTACTTGTGCCTTCTACTACCTACCGTCGGCCCTGCTCACGTGTGGCAATGAATGACCTGGAGGCCAAGATTGTCGTTCTGGGCTCTCAAGGTAGCGTCTCTTTCCTTGGTTGGTGGTTCGTTGGCGCTCCTTTATTGATACCCTCCAGGCGTTGGCAAAACGTCCCTTGTCCTCCGCTATGTCAAAAACGCGTTCTCGCCCTCCTCTACCCACAGCACTATAGGAGCCTCCTTCCTGACAAAGCGTGTTGTCGATGACGACACCAACACCGTTGTGCGGCTGCAGATCTGGGACACGGCTGGGCAAGAGCGCTTCCGTAGCATCAGCAAGCTGTATTACCGTGGCGCAAATGCCGGGGTGCTGTGTTACGATATTACTGATGAAGAGAGTTTTGAGGAGATGGGCCGATGGTTAGTGGAGCTGAAAAAGAATCTGAGTAACGATGTTGTGCTGCATGTCGTTGGCACCAAGAGCGACCTGGTTCAAACAGATCCTAGTCTTAGGGCGGTGCCGTTTGAGCGATGTATAGCTTATGTCGCAAACCATCTTTACCCTTCCGCGTCGACACCGACGGGAACAGCAGCAAACAGTGTGACATCACCGGGAAGCAAACGGTCGTCGGGCTTTTGGGGCCAAGACATAGGCTGGGACACATGTCACGAGATATCGGCAAAAGATGGTGAGGGAGTGGAAGAAGTATTTAGAGTGATTACTCGAAAGCTGGTTGAACAACGTAACAAGAGGCTAGAGGCTGAGATAGCCGCCGAGGCTGGTTTGGCGGCTGTGGCTGACTACGCTAATGGCGGAAGTGGCTATTTTGATGGACGAGGCGTAGATGGAGGGGGTAGTTTTAAAGTTGGGTATGGAGATAGGAGGAAGAGCTGGTTAGGTTTTCCGCAAGGGGTGGGTATTTGGGAGGCGGGAGGAGGTCAAGAAGCTGACGGAGAACCACAGGACGTTGGGAGGAAGGGTAAGTGTTGCTGACAAGGAGGGTCAAATGGGGGGCTCTTTCCCTTGGGCGGCATGCATCAATCTACATGTGGAGTTATGGGAGCAGGACGTGCTTTGGACAGCGTGTTGGCGGAGCGTTGTTTGCTCATCGGGTACAGGCTCTATTTCCCGGCGTTTCTCTTAGCATCTTTGAATCTGCCGCATTTCAGGGAGTACCAATGCACTGGATAAACGAGATATGAATAGTCCATCTTTTGTTCCTCCGTAATCGCCATGTCCATCAACTTCAGTGATGTGAGTGCACGTGATCTCGCGATCTCGTGATATCGCTACTATTTGTTTACCCCGTTCTGCTCTGAGGCTGGACATCAACAGGAGAGAATATACCCGCTGTTCTACCATGCCAAACTCCAGCATGGAGCCCCGTACCCATGAGAGCCCGATGGACTTCGAGTGGCAGAATGCTCCCCCTGGTGATCCAACATCTCCTTTCCAGATTTTGAGTGAAAATGCCCGACGGAAAGAGCTTCATGGGAAAAAACGTTCGTCTTATCCGATCTCCGACCGTCATTTGCTCTCTTGAAGCCTACACTCTATGCCAGCTAACCGCTCGTTTCCAATGCCCAGGAACCCATAATGTCTTTGACTCGCCAGTGAAGCCACAACTTCCGAGTTCCGCATTTCAGAATTTCTCATTTTCCACACCTAGCGCTGCGAGACCACTCCCAAATGCTTTCCAACGCAACCCGTCGTTCACAACGCCCCGGAAATTCGATACGGAGGCGTTTTCATCCGGTGCTGAAACCCCTTCATCCCCTTACAATGCTGAAGCCGAAGATACCCCCGAAGCTCCAGCGAAAGGAGGTACTATTAGGGGTGTAGCGGCCATGACACCGTTCACCGGGGCTGCACCGGTAGAGAAGTCACCGCTGTTGATCTCAAAAAGCTCAGGGAAGTGGTGTAATGTTAGTCCTGGACGAGGGGAGGTACGGCGGGGAAAATTCGCGGACACAGTTGGGAGGGTCCGAAAGAGGCCTCGTGTTGGCGGCGATAGGGAGAACCGTTATAATAGCCGTCGTGATGGCTACGACAGTGAAAACTCCTCTGAGGATACCACCTCTCTTAGATACGGCCGCAGGGGCTACTCACCGGACAAAAAGCCTCGTGGTGCCTCCAGCCACCCAGTTGGCTCATTCTTCTCCTGGATGGAAGCCCATCCCGGCCTCCCACATGTACTAATAAGTTACTTCCAACTCCTCTGGAACATCACGATAGTGTTCTACATCCTCCACCTTGCCTACGGCTTCGTGAGCACCATCCGCGCAGACGTAACGAAGAAGTCCAACGAAGCAACGGCCGATATCCTCGTCGAGATCGCGGCATGCGCCCAGCAGTTCGTCGACAATAAATGCGATCGTGGCAACAGGGTCCCGGCTATGGAGAACGTCTGTAATACTTGGGAAAAGTGCATGAATCGAGATCCGAAGGAGGTTGGGTATGCGAAAGTCAGCGCTCATACATTTGCAGAGATCTTCAACAGCCTTATTGAGCCGATTAGCTACAAGTCTATGGTATGTGTTATCTATCGTTGGAATCCCAAGTCAATTGCAAACTAATAGTGGCCTACACTCAGTTCTTCATGGTAATCATGACTTTTGGCTTTGTTGCCATCTCCAACTTTGGCATCATTCAGATGCGCAATAAGACCACTCCTCCTCCCCAATATATGCACTCCGCACCTCCTACTCAACGGCATTCGTCCGAACATCGCTACCCACCCTATAGCGCACACATTGGGCCTCCTGGTCCATCGTTGGATGTCATGGCTGGCGAGATGCCCAATAGGCAGATCACGTTTCATTAGTTATATACTTGTAAAAACTCCCTTATGACTTTCCCTTGGGGATCTATCTTTCAACCTGTACATTCCATGTAAGTTACCTATTAGGACATTGGGAAAATATTCTGGACATCGTAGATAGCCTTTGATATGCTTTGATATGTTTGGTGCGGAGGTGTCTCAAGCCTATGTGCTTTTTTTTTTTGGTTGCAGCGTGGAGATAAAGCAACTTGGGTGGTTGGAACACATGAGAATGTCATTCGCAAACACACACACAAGAATAGTCTATCTACTAAACGCCGCTGGTTGCCTGCATACGAGAAGTTGTGCTGTGGTTGTAAGAGAGATAAATGATTCAAGAACGAGACGCTGAATTCGCTCGTCTCACCACATCTCCGCTCTCAGGGAGATTGCCCGAGTGGCAACGATGTGCCGTCCCTGCTATGAGTCCTACCCTTCCGGAATTTGCAACAGCCTCCGGGGCGACAACTAGTTGCATCTACCGGAAAGCATACGAAAAACTTCCCGACCGAGTTTGCCGTAGAGATCCACCCCACTGGACGGCCTGGCCCAACTCCCCCCCCCCCCCCCCCCCCCCCCCCCCGCCCCACTTCACACACGCG